>BSBK01004711.1:290000-475829 GCA_027943335.1 Chamaecyparis obtusa
GTTTGCTAAAATATCTTAGCAATAAGAAGACAATTGAACGACAATTGAAAGGATGCTTAAAATCATAATGACAATGGTGAAATGATGATAGTGATAAATCAGTGAACAACAATTTAAAATATTTGGATAAAGGGATGAAAACACATATGAATAAGATAATAGTGATAAATGAGTGAACAACAATTTAAAATATTTGGATAAAGGGATGAAAACACATATGAATAAGATAATGACATCATATGAGAAGACTATCACCAACAACGATGACTAAGAGAAAAAATGAGTATAAGGAGTCTTTACAAATGTAATGTAGCCATAGCATTAAAGAATGAGCTTATGAGGACAACCAATGAGTTATCATAGGAATATCAGAGATAAGCATGATATTTTGTAGCAGTGAACAAGTGTTGAATGAAGGTTGAAAGACTCAGTGAACTTCAACATCAAATACAATTTCCTAGTTCCCTATGTGATGGTAGTGATTTTCACTAATGTAAGTGATAGTGACCTTCAATCTTTTGTTGAAAGGTAATGCCATCATGAAAATAGTATACATGCAAAAAAGTAGTAGATATTTGAAGATGAACATACATAAATACAATGCATGGATAAGTTCTTATCTTTTTGTATGCAACTGCTACTCCAATAATAGTTTGACAATATTATAGGATACATTCCTGGATATTATAAAAAGAATAATAAATTAGTAAATATAGATGAAATATAATTTGTTGTCTAGTTTAATTTATAAATTAATTTTAGATTAAAATAAGCTATTCTTATGTGCAGATTCAATTCTAAAATATTTTTGAGATCATGACAGAGTCATGAATGGCAGCAACCAAAAATGAACTTACCAATCAAAACAATTCTCTAATGTACAGATTCAAATCCAAAACATATTTTAGATCATGAAAAAATAAAAAAATGGTAAGCAACCATAAAGCTTTTTCATGTACATTGTATGGGTCTAGGGGGCCTAATATATGGTCAAAGAAGGTTTTATGATAAATTATAATTTTAAAGAGAAATACCAAAGATCATCTTCTCTTTATCATAATAATAAAATAACTAGAAGAGTCTCTTGTCAAATCTAGAGGATGGGGGATAGGCAGAGGGCATAATGACTATTATTGCTTCTCGTGTGCACTTCATCATGGTCATTGTAACATGATATGCTCTTTTCAAGGAGCACAAAGTTCATATATTATGAACAACGCTGATCCAAATATTTATCAGCAACTATAGGAGGAAGAAAACCAACTTAATTTTGCCTATTCTTAAGTAAAGAAACAACTCAATTGGGACAAATCATCAAAAATCTTAAGAGATGTTCATACTAAGTTTAAATTGTGATGGACAATCCTAACCAAGCCCTTTGGAAGATATGACCAAATCTTTCAAAAACTTAGGGTTTTTGCCTTCAACTCAACCTGCACAAGGGTTAGCCTTAAAAACTAAAGTGAGTATCTAAAATTCGTGGGTTAGGCCCATGGTGGGCGCAAAAATGTGAGTCAAAAAGTATTGTCACTTTTATAAACTCTAAAAAATGTGAGCCAAAAAGTGTGCTCACTTCTATAAACCCTTATATCCAAAATATCCAATAAATTTGGAGTCTTAGAAGGGGGCTTATAACTTCCTATCCATAGCGTGCAAGAATTATGTAGATATAGATGGTGGCTCTCAAATGAACTCAATAAGTAAGATCCTTTCAAGGTGCACTATATAATGAAAGGTTCAAGTAGATATCAAGCAATGAGAGTGCAAGCATCAAAGATCTCCATGATGAATGCAAATACAAAGTAATCTAAGATGAGATGCAAGATTAAGCTAAGATGAAATGCAAGAGTGTAAGGAAAATAAATCTAAGCTAACAAGATGAAAGATTACTATCCATGCTAATTAGACTAGATTAATTAAGTTAAATGAAATAAAGTAAATAACAAAGCTAAGCTAAATGATAATGTAATACCTCAAGACACAACATAAACTAAGATACAAGAATAATGAAAACCTAAGATGCCAAGATGCCCCCCAAAGATGCAAGAATGAGGAGAAAACCTCCCTTTAAAGAAATTAGAAATGAGCTCACGATTAAGATTAAGAGACAAAAGAATGAACAATAGTGGAGATTGTATGCAAATTAGTTGGATACTATTCTAAATGATGAATTAAGTAATAAAATGGTTAATAAATCTATCTAATAAGCAAACTACAGTAAAGAATGCAATAACAAATGAAACCAAATTAACAATTTACCTTCACCTAGAAATGCAGCTTGTCTCCATTGTCCTCCTAACTTTGATTTCTTGAAGAGGTTGAGCTCTCAGATTTCCAAATGAAGCTCTTTCCCAAGATGATCCCAAAGTGTGGAGATTGAATGAAATGAGTGCACAATTAAAACTTGATTATGCAAATATGGTGGATGAAATGAAAATGATGGGATGATAATATGGATGCTTGGATGCTTGATTGCTTGGATGCTTGAATGCTTGTTCTCAAAAATACCTATTAGCTTTCAAATGTAAAATGAGGCTCCTTTTATAGAGTTTTGGAGGATCTAGGCCTAGGTGGCAGAATCCTACGGTTGAGAATGAATGGTGGAAGATCCTAGGGCTAGAATTGACTTGGTTGAAGGAGTTGAGAGAAAGGGGGATGTAGTTGGAATGTGAGAGAGAGAATAGGGATGATGTTCCTCTCACATTGACATGGAGGAGAAGAAGGTGGAAGGGAAAGACACATGTCAAGTGTCTCACAAAGACCAGAGAGAGAAAGAAGGAGAGACCTTTTCCTCATGAGGACTCTTTGCACAAGTGTCTTATGAGTCACCCTTGACCCTTAGAGGTGGCTTGAGAAGCCCCTTAGGAATAGGGAATGTCTCTTGACTTGGTTGTTGAGAGGACAAGTGGTCATGAGACCAAGTCCTATGAGGCCACATAGCCCTTAAGAATAGGACATGTGTGGGTGAGGATAAATATGAATAAATAATTAATAATAATTATTTATCTTAGCCAAGGTGATGTGTCAGGTGACTAGGTGGATGAAGTGGATGAGGGGATTTAGTCATATTTAGGTGATTGTGTATTTAATTAAATCACTTTAATAGACTTTTTTAGAAGACTTAGGATATAGAATTAGACTATAGTGAATTTATTAAATAAATTGAATAATTTACTTAATAAATAGAGGAAACAAATATTAATTAAATAATAAATATTTAATTAATTTATCAAGTCAATAATAATTAAATAATAAATATTTAATCAATTAATGAAGCCATTTTTAGGTGTATACATTTTGCCCCTCTTTGAAATAATGTGCTGGTCACATTGTTTCAAAGAAAAATCAAGCATTTTTGCCCCTACCCCAGACAATGTCTCAGACGACCTATGGATGCCCCCTCGAGAGATTGATTGAAAAAAAAAGATTATTTGAATTTTGTAAAAATATTGTTTTGTTTTTGTTTTTTTTGTATGGGGTTGTTCAATCAATCTCACGAATGAACGGTAGGAAATATGGATGAAAACGGGATAGAATGGAAGAAAAATGGTAGGTAGGGTCCACACACCAAGCACATCGGGTCCACAAGCTATAAATACGGCCAAGGGGTCCACAATAGGCTCATTGTGCACACTTGTCATTTGGAGATTAGAGCGCAAGAGAGAGAAGAGCAGAGCCGCCAGGATGCCGTTCCCCTTGTCAGATCACCGCTTCGAGAGAGTCAAACGCTTCCAGCGACCACCCGATTTGGGTGAATCTGTAGGTGACTCGATCCTGCTTTGTATTTCCATGATTTGATGCATGTTAGATTAGATTTAGAACATGTTTAGGGTAGATCAAATGATAGATTAGAGTAGGAATTTTATTTTTTTCTAGGCGTAGGATGAATGCGCAGTTTCAGCGCATCAATGCGCAGCAACTATGGATGTTTGCGCAGAAAATCAAAGTTTATGCGCATTCGTTAGGGAGATTTGTGCATTCATACTAGGAGAATAACAGTGTTGCGCAAGCATATAATAAAAGTGCGCATAGATACTTGTTGCGCATTTGTGAGGAAAAGCTATGCAAATGGTCATTAAAAGTGCGCATATGTATAAAACTGTGCAAATGCCTAGAAATGTTGTGCAAATGTGGATGAAGACTGCGCATCGGTAAAAACTTGCGCAAATGTGAAAGAAAATTGCGCATGCATGTTTCAATGCTGTGCATATGTTTAGGTGGTAGAAGTTGGTCATAATAGATAGTCAATTAGGTCAAACTTGATGTCGATAAGCCGATTTGATCTGTCGGTGGTTGATTGTGATCAATTTGATCAAGATTGACAACATTGTAGCATGTTCGCTAGTTAGCCAGTCTGAAATAGACAATTGATAGAATCATCTGTTGAAACGTGTGATAAATATGTTTGAAATTGATATGATATTATAGATAGATTGATAGATCAGTTTATCGAAATCTGATAGGTTGATTGTTGTTGACTTGAATAGGAGGATATCACAGATGTTCTGATGTCATGGGAGAGATATCCCGTCACACAGAACCTGAGACCAGCATTATCAGAGACAGAGAGACTGGTGATAGGAGCATCAGGACTGTACCATGTGATTTACATGCCCAAGATTCAGGTGAATCTGAGCATGATGACCGCATTAGCTGAGAGATGGCACTCAAAGATGAGTACATTCCATCTTCCGACATGGGAGATGACAGTGACACTAGAGGATGTATATCGTATCCTTCGGCTTCCCATCACAAGAGAGTTAGTGCAGTATGATCGACACGGCGGAGTCACAGAGTGCAGAGCCGTCTTTGGAGATGATGACATAAAGGATGGGGAGATTAGCTAGGAGGAGATGGTCGACATGTATGACCCTCTTCCAGTGGTTCTAGCAGGTGCTATTGGGGGATTCGTATGCCCGGATCGGAGGTCACACGGATTTGCAGTTGGGTGGGGCCAGACATTACAGTGGGTGATGGAGGGGACCCGATTTGCTTGGGGTGTGTGTTTATTAGCACACTTATACCATGATTTACATCAGGTGGTGTACCACGGGAGTGCATCTCTATCAGCAGGGGTGACACTGCTCCATGTTTGGGCATGGGAGCACATTGCAGTGACCAGACCATTGGCGATTCGATTTCGGGGTGCAGGGCAGCCCTATATTCATTTGTACTCCTCAGTTTTGTCTCAGGAAAAATTGAGACATTTAGAGTTTTGGCGCTACACTTTTGACACACTAGACACAGTAACATGGAGACCCTACCTTGGGTGCGAGCCATGGGACGATGAGCGGCAGCTTAGTTTTTGTTTTGAGGCGCAATGGCTGATAGGGTGAACGCCCTTTATTATTGAGAGATAGCTGGTTAGCTGGGTTCTACGATAGTTTGGCAAGATACAGGGTATGCCCCAGGGAGTGACCGAGTTTGCACGGACACATCAGGAGAGACGAGATTGGGGGCCCATGGCATCATTTGATGTTGCGCGGTAGGAGTTTTTGGATGCACCATACCAGGCATGGTCCATGAGACAGACAGTGGTTGACCCTGGGATGACTGCAGATTTAGAGCAGTTTTTGAGAGATCATCCTGTGCCACAGATTACAGATCCAGCAGCGAGACCTCCAGAGAGAGATCCAGCAGACAGACGTCGGGGGAGGCAGCGAGGTCGAGATAGGAGGGGATGAGGGAGAGGAGATGGAGGTGGTGGAGATGGAGGTGGTGGAGATGGTGGTGGTGGAGATGGAGGGAGAGTTGGCCCACAGATGAGAGGAGGTGGAGTGAGGCAGAGGGGACAAGGATGGAGATAGCTACCAGCACAGCCAGGACAGCCAGCTGTAGGAGTGCCATTACAGGTACCAGTCACGCAAGTACAGAGACCAGTGGCTGCAGTACAGATACCAGTTGCTGTAGTACAGGCACAAGGGCAGGCATAAGTTGATGTGACTCAGGTTGATGTGGCTCAGGGTGGCAGACAGGATGAGCCAGATGTGGAGATGCTAGATATATAGGCACGGGCTGAGCAGGCAAACATGGACGTTGGGGGACAGGATCCCTATTTACACAGAGATGCTGTGGAGGAGGAGCCTGATATTGACGCATTGCTAGTTCGACTAGTAGTTATCCAGGTAGAGGCAGACCGGGTTCCAGGTCTGGAGAGATAGATTGAGAGGATGGGCAGATAGATGGATGTGCTGCGGGCAGAGAGAGATTCAGCTGTGGAGAGACTCGGGGAGTCAGAGATGCTGCTAGATGAGCTACAGAGGACTGAGGACCTAGGTCCTCATGGGGATATCATGAGAGCCATGATTCATGCCGAGAAGGAGATATCCTACTGGCGAGAGGCATATAGACAGGTAGTCTCGAGAGATCAGTGGATCGGGAGCTATAGAGAGAGCTCAGTTGGCATCAGATCAGCTGCATATGAGCAACAAGCACCAGCTGGCAGTGGAGGGGTATCATCACGTCCTCCCAGAGCACCAACAGGTTCAGGAGGTCAGGGTGGATCCTCAGCATCAGGGAGTGCAGCAGCACAGGGCCACATTGCATCCCGTAGACAATGACATACAGAGTCTGGAGGCAGTGGTTCATAGATGTGTGAGAGATCATTGTATACACTATTGTATCATTATGATTCATTGTATTATTACATTTTGACTTGACAAACACATTGACTATAGACACATTGTTATTGATTTATATCATTGGACATTCAGATATTTTTGTTGTGTTATGGATTGTATGTGATGAAGTTCTATCATGATTTACTTTGATGATTTATATACATGTGCGTACTGACATATGCAGGAATATTGATTTATATACTTTTAGATGCATAAAATGTATGTCTTAGAATGCAAAATGATTTATATGTATGTTTTGATTTTGTTGATGCTATGTGATTAATAATTATATGATGGTGACATAAATGCACATCTTAAACGAATTTGTTAATGCTATGTGATTATCAATGCAATATTTGTGATGAACAATGTGGATAATGAATAATAAATAAATGATATAATGCAAATGATATCTAATGTAATAAATGATAATGTACCTAAGATAATTTAAATGTAGTAACGGATAACATGATAAAAGAAAATGAGATGAAATGATAGCTATGTTTTATGATCAAATTATATATAAATGAACACTCCTAATGAAGATAAATTATGTCTCTAAATGATTTAAGTGTTAAATGCAAAAAGTCATAATATGTGTGGTTTGTCCAAATGTCCTCAACTTAAATAACAATGTATCTGACACAAGAAGAATAGACTAAGAAAATAGATAACCTAATAAGAAAGGTAACCTATAAATCCCTATAAAAAGAGCACTGATATGCAAATCTAGGAAATGGTATAATGCAATGCCAAATGAAATATGAAATGAGTATCTCCACAACTTCATGTAACATCTTAGAACTTCATAATAACTGGAATTTGATTTTCATCATTGAGCTCGTTATGTTGCAAGAAAATGCAAGCATCATGGTATAATTAAACCAGGATGACCTGAGCACTTTTTGCATGGAGTTTAATATTGCAAACTTGACAAACATCTAGGTATAATTGAACCGAGATGACCTGAGTTTTGTGTGCGTAATAGACAAGGAATATTTCCCCCTCAATCAAGGAACAAATATTTGGAGTCGAGGTATGCGATGGCATATCACCATAAATAGTATTTGCAGAGCAACATGATGTTTATGTCGTTCATACTATGAAATGGATGAAGGCACTTACACACAGACAGCCCAAATTATTGGATCCTTTGATTTCATCGGAAAATACCCCTCAAACAGCAATCAAAGAAAATACCATACTCCATCCCGGCTATTCTAATCAATGACATATGGGAGTTTCAAACTCATGTCAAAAGATATCCCGGAATAGCATAGGAAACATGATAACAATGAAATCTAGATATGAATGCATAATCTACAACAAACCAGTCTAACATGCCTGTCATGAATATACATTTCTTTTGCCAAAAAGATTGATGTGGGACATGTTGATCAATTCAAGTGATGATGTATAGTCAAGATATATAGATAAGTGGTCATGTGTCGAAGAATAGATCATAGATTTGGATTCAGCATGAAGATATCATTGTAAAAGGACATTTGATTGTGTCTGCTTGCCTGGTGAAAATAACTCCATTATGTCCTCTAAGAGTCACGACTATCATAGATCCACTTCCCAAACTAGGTCAAGGACATGCCCCCAGCTAGGTGATGGACTGACTTATTATGGATGAAGAAAGACACAACAAGACTAGGATGAAGACCCTGACAAAAGATCAAGCTATGATTGGATTTTATTATGGATAAAGACAAGGAATGGTGCATGAACTGGCCATTTTATTATGATATATACATGGCTGGGATGAGGACTGACTAACCATTTTATTGTGGATATATACAATGAACGGACACACTAAAAGAAGCCTAATAGATAAAGGAGCCAACTCGTCACATATAATGCCTATTTCCAGGTTTTCACCATATGTTTTTATTGCAGTTTTTCTTTTGATTTTGTGATTTTTGTTGTATTTTTTTCTTATTATTTTTCATTTACAGAATATATATACAGCCTATATACATGCCCCTTGCATTGGGATTTCAAGGATACAACTTCTTGAGATGGATACTGTTAAGAGGCTCATCCAAGGGATCCCCTTCAGGTGTAGATAACTGATAAGCTCCAGAACCATAGACTGCTGTGATCACAAAAGGTCCTAACCAATTAGGTTCGAACTTACCCTTCTTTTCACGGTGTTGTTGATTCTTTGGATTTTCTCAAAGGACTAAGTCACCCAACTGAAAGTCTCTGATCTTTACCTTGCTGTTGTACTGACGGGACAGACGCTGCTGATAAACTTTCAAATGATCATAGGCGCGCTGACGGCGTTCATCTAGGAGTTCCAATTCAGTCAAGCGTGCAACTCTATACTCTTCATCAGGAATTAAATCTTTAAGAGTAACACGAAGTGAAGGCAACTCGACCTCGAGGGGCAGGACTGCTTCAGATCCATAAACAAGGGAGTATGGAGTGGCTCCAGTAGGAGTACGGATGGAGGTGCGGTAAGCCCATAAGGCAGGATTAAGTTGAAGATGCCAATCACGGCCAGTGTCATTGACAGTCTTTTGTAGGATTTTAACAATTATTTTATTTGACGCCTTAGCTTGGCCGTTTCCTTGAGGATAGTAGATGGTGGAATAGTTGTGGGTAATGTGGAATTTGGCGCACAGTTCATCCATGTCTTGATTTTGGAACTGTTTCTCATGATCAGTAATGAGATACATAGGTATACCATATCTGCAGATGATATAGTTTAAGATAAACATGGATATTTGTTTCCCTGTGGTGGTAATCAATGGAACGTCCTCAATCCATTTAGTGAAGTATTCTGTGGCAGTGAGGATCCATTTGTGACCATTGGAAGATGGAGGATTGATAGCGCCCACGAGGTCGAGTCCCCACCGACTGAATGGAAAAGTAGTTGTAAAAGGATGTAACTCTTGTGCTGGAGCATGGATAAGGTTTCCATGTATCTGACATTTATTGCATGCGCTAGCAAAATGAAAGGAATCTGCTTCCATGGTAGGCCAATAATAACCTATACGCATGAGTTTCTTAGCCAAAGAGGGACCACTAGAATGTGTCCCACAAATACCTTCATGTACATCCCGTAAGGAAAGTTGAGCTTCATCATGTTTGAGACATCACAGGAGAGTACCGTCAAAACCTTGCCGATAAAGGGTGTCGGATAGTAAAATATAGTAGGAGGTTTGGTGGAGAAAAGTTCATTTTTGATTGCGGGATAGGTCGGGAGGTAAAGTGTTATCTTTGAGATAAGAATAGATCTTTCCATAGGTTGGGGAGTCATGTCTAATCAGATGACATATAATACTCGTATGAGGGTCATCATATGAAGGACAAGTCAGGGATTCCACCAAGAACTCAAAACGGGCCTTGGTATCTTTGATATCAAATAAAGAAGCAATCGTTGCCATGGCATCAGCAGCCTTGTTTTCGTGCCGAGGAATCTGCTCAAAAGTGATGTCAGAGAAATACGTTTTAAATTCATCCACCATACGTTTATATGGCAATAACTTATCATCTTTGGTCTGGTAATCATCATTAACCTGGTTAACAATCAGCTGAGAATCTCCGTAGACATTTATTTCAGATACATTCCATTGTAAAGCCATTTTTAACGCAATCAACAAAGCCTCATATTCTGCCACATTATTAGTGCAAGGAAATAACAACTTGAAAGATTTCGGAATAGTGTATCCTTGTGGCGTGATAAAAAGTATACTAGCTCCTGAACCCCGTTGAGTGTATGAGCCATCAAAGTATAATTTCCATGTTTGCATGGACAAAGCTAAGATATGAGCATCAGGAAACTCTGTGTGTATAGGTTGGTCATCCGTTAATGGAGCATCAGCTAGTTGATCTGCGATCACTTGACCTTTGATAGCCTTCCTATCTACATATTCAATATCAAACTCACTAAGCAGCATGACCCACTTAGCCAACCTGCCTGTCAATGTAGTCTTGCTTAACAAATACTTTAAAGGATCAATCTTTGCAATAAGCTGAGTAGAATGTGACAACATGTAATGTCGCCACTTCTGTGAAGCAAAGACAACAGCCAGACATGCTCTTTCAATAGGGGAATAATTTAACTCATATCCCACTAGAGTGCGACTGATGTAGTAAATGGCTTTTTTTTTTCCTTCATGATCTTGCTGAGCGAGAAGAGCACCTAGTGAGGCTGTCATTGCTGAAATATAGAGCAAGAGTGGCTTGCCTAGAATTGGTGACATCAGAGTTGGAGGATTCGCTAGATACTGCTTGATTTTATTGAAAGCTTCCTCACACTTATTATCCCATTGGAATAAGATATTTTTATGCAGCAAATGTTGAAAAGGATGACTGCGAGCTGCTAATTGAGAAACAAATCTTCGGATTGATTGAAGATGCCCCTGTAAAGATCTTAGCTGACTGATGTTAGTGGGGGAAGCCATCTCCAATATTGCTTTAACCTTTTCTGGATCTACTTCGATTCCTTTAGCTGAGACAATGTATCCTAACAGTTTGCCAGATGTGACCCCGAATGCACATTTCTTTGGATTGAGTCGAATCTGATATTTTTCCATTCGGGTGAATATTTTATCTAACACTCTCAAATGACCAACTCTGTCTTTGGATTTTGCTAAAATGTCGTCAACATAATCTTCCATGATGGTATGCATCATGTCATGGAAGTTCGTGGTCATGGCTCTTTGGTAGGTTTGGAGAACCATTCCATGGCTTGTCCTCCTAAACTTCGCGGAAATAGTCGCATAAGATAAGTGTCATTGTGAGTGACTTCAATACAAGCAGCACAAAACTCACGAATATGGTCTTGTGGATCCGAATTCCCTTCGTATTTGTCAAATTTTGGTACCTCAAAATGAGGAGGGAATGGAATCATTGCTAAATTCTTATCAAAAGGATAAGGACATATATCATCCAAAGAATACTTCTTAGTTGATGATCCAGTTTGAATATCACGAATTTGTTGTTGAAGCATCTGGATTTGTTGTAGGACGGGATCCAAAGATAATGTGTTTCCTTGCGAGTTTTGGGAAACATTACACTGTTGAGTATGTTGAGGATCATTGGATTGCTGATTATTTTGAAAAACATTCTGTTGTTGATCACTATGGGACGCATTGGATTGTTGATTGATTTCCTTTGCTCCATGAGGATCTTGAGAACCTTTAAGGATATCTTGATTTTGTGTAGGAGTTGGTTCTCTAAGATTGGTAACATCAAAATCACTTGGTAAGTTAGCTCCTTGTTGAGCAGGCATGAGGAAATACATCTCTTTATCCAAGCCTATAAGTTGTTCCATGACTTGTAAAAATTTAGGATCTTGTGCAGCATCCCTAAGTTCCTCATCAGTAGGTTTGTCATCAAATGTGAGAGGATTAGTTTTCTTAGGAGGCTGTTTGGGCCAAGGATTCTCATCATTGCTGTTATTGCCTTCCATTTTGTCTAGGGATTCTGGATTAATAGGTTGTTTGCGTTTCTGAGATCAAGTTTGAACCATAAAATGGATGAAATTGATTGCGGAAAAGAAAGATTCTTGATAAAAAGATATGGAGAATGATTGGTAGAAAAGATATGATAAGTATTGAAAATTGGGGTCAAGAAACAATAATCTAAGTAAGCTTGATGGTTAAGGATGATATATCCTGATATGATAAGCTCACCAAGATCAAAGTCTGATAGATAAGGTAAATCTTCAACACCACACTGAAAATTTTAAGATTGGAAGAAAGTGATTTGTTGACTCTTGAAGAAGGAATAATGATGAAAAGTGGTCAAATTAGAAATCAGAGGTCTATGTAACGTAACTGTTTTTCCAGAATCTTGCTGAAGATGAAAATGGGTATTTGAAAAAGTGATTTTGAAAATCCAAAAGCCTGTGAAAATGCTCTCTGTTGTAAATGCGCAGGACAGTGTAATATATGCGCGGTAAAATGAAACAAATGCGCAACAAATTTTGACAAATGCGCATTGATAAATTCAAATGCGCAGTAACTTGAATCGTATGCGCAGAAATTTTGAATGTATGCGCAGGTTGTCAAATTTTTGATGATTTTGCTGTTTTGATGATAGGGAATTTTTATTTTTATTTTTTTGTTTTAGTTTTTCTGATGTTTTCTGGTTTTTGGCAAAGTAAAAATGCATAAACACACACACGCAGGACAAAGATGATTTTGATCTAATTTAATCTAGTATGAATGCACAAACACGCTTACAATCCTAAGGTTGGCAAGGACGATATCTGCTGAATCCCCACTAGGATAATAAAATCCAGCCACGCAAATCCACAGCGGACAGCCTAGGAACTTGGAGGCACGGGCTCCTCCTTACAGTGCACTCACTTCTCAGGCACACCAAGTTCCGAATTCAATGGGTCATTACTTCTCAAAGAACTGCTATCTCTACTATGAACCGTGAGTAATGTGAGGTGTCTTCACGAGCTTGGGTGACTCCTTAAACCAACAGATAGAAGATTTTTGGCCACTAAACAAAAGTTGTTAATAAGGACATCCATTCAGGTGGTTGTGATCAAGTCATTTTCCCAATTAAGGGGGCTCTCCCAATCCTTTCAAAGCAAGGCTTTCACCTCTACTAAGTAGGACTTTAACGCACCACTGGGGTACTGGAGGAGATTTTGGTTGCCACAATGAATTCACACCTGTCTAATGTGAGACTAATCACACTAGCATTTTTTATATACCGGTTTGGAAGGGCTTGGCTTTAGCCTATTACTGGTTGGGTCGTTCCTTGGGGTGAGTACCTCTTTTCCCACCAAAGACCGCCCTCTAAAAAATATAACAATTTCTCTTACACCCAAGATCCACGAATGGTGAGGGGAGAGGATACGTTGTTATAATTTTGGGATTACAATTATGCTATTAAGCAAACACAACAGACACGTGAATCTATGCTAAGGAAAACACACAAAGTAAAAACATGTCGTATTTTAAGCTCAAATGAGATTATAGTCTATTTTGCAAACCCCTTGGCAATCTGCAAATCAAATTGTTAGAAAAATGTTTTTAGCAATGGAGTCTTCAAAAATTACGTCTTGCAAAACAACCTAAAAAAACTACCAGAACGAACAGACACTCGTCAAAATGTTAGCTAAACAAATCTAACAGAAAATTAAATTTTTCTACAGAAACTAATAAATGTGCAGAACAGTGTGATATATGCGCAGTAAGTATGGATGTATGCGCAGGAATGATGTATGCGCGAGACAATTTAATGAATGCGCAGCTTGGTGGAATGTATGCGCAGTTACTATGTATGCGCAACGAAAATGAATAAATGCGTAGGAACAGCGGACAAATGCGCAACAATTTTAACAGAGAGGAAAACAAATGAAAATTTTATGCCAGAGAATGGATGCGCAGCGAAAATGAACAGATGCGCAGGAATCATGGACGAATGCGCAGAAAGAACCTGTAAAAAAATCTGCACATGGAAAACTAAAAACTGAAAGTGAAAAGCCCGGATGGGCCCTCCTTCTAGCGCCAAAAATGTATGCAAATTAGTTGGATACTATTCTAAATGATGAATTAACTAATAAAATGGTTAATAAATCTATCTAATAAGCAAACTACAATAAAGAATGCAATAACAAATGAAACCAAATTAACAATTTACCTTCACCTAGAAATGCAGCTTGTCTCCATTGTCCTCCTAGCTTTGATTTCTTGAAGAGGTTGAGCTCTCAGATTTCCAAATGAAGCTCTTTCCCAAGATGATCCCAAAGTGTGGAGATTGAATGAAATGAGTGCACAATTAAAACTTGATTATGAAAATATGGTGGATGAAATGCAAATGATGGGATGATAATATGGATGCTTGATTGCTTGGATGCTTGAATGTTTGTTCTCAAAAATACCTATTAGCTTTCAAATGTAAAATGAGGCTCCTTTTATAGAGTTTTGGAGGATCTAGGCCTAGGTGGCAGAATCCTACGGTTGAGAATGAATGGTGGAAGATCCTAGGGCTAGAATTGACTTGGTTGAAGGAGTTGAGAGAAAGGAGGATGTAGTTGGAATGTGAGAGAGAGAATAGGGATGATGTTCCTCTCACATTGACATGGAGGAGAAGAAGGTGGAAGGGAAAGACACATGTCAAGTGTCTCACAAAGACCAGAGAGAGAAAGGAGAGACCTTTTCCTCATGAGGACTCTTTGCACAAGTGTCCTATGAGTCACCCTTGACCCTTAGAGGTGGCTTGAGAAGCCCCTTAGGAATAGGGAATGTCTCTTGACTTGGTTGTTGAGAGGACAAGTGGTCATGAGACCTAGTCCTATGAGGCCACATAGCCCTTAAGAATAGGACATGTGTGGGTGAGGATAAATATGAATAAATAATTAATAATAATTATTTATCTTAGCCAAGGTGATGTGTCAGGTGACTAGGTGGATGAAGTGGACTAGGGGATTTAGTCATATTTAGGTGATTGTGTATTTAATTAAATCACTTTAATAGACTTTTTTAGAAGACTTAGGATATAGAATTAGACTATAGTGAATTTATTAAATAAATTAAATAATTTACTTAATAAATAGAGGAAATAAATATTAATTAAATAATAAATATTTAATTAATTTATCAAGTCAATAATAATTAAATAATAAATATTTAATCAATTAATGAAGCCATTTTTAGGTGTATACAGAGATTAAGTCTTGATTGATCCATGTGCTCATGTCTTTAAGAGACAAAAAACAAAGGCTAAGATTAAGAGGTAAAACAATGATTGGTTGAGATAAAAAGATAAAAAATAAAAGTCAAAAGATTCCATCTCATTGAAAAATATTTTTTTAAATTTTTATTAAGCCGATAGGCTTTATGTGGGAGCTTTGCTCCCAAAAATACATTTTTCTTGCTGGATAGTTGTCAGCCGTCTTCCTGAATAGTTTCTTTTCTGGTTATGGAAAATACTTCAATTTTTCTTTCTATTATGATTGTTATTTTTTTGTCCTTATCTGTATTTCTATAATTGATTGTCCTAAATATTGTTTCTAATTTATGTGGAAATTAATATAATAGTTCTAAATATAAAACTTGGATGATAAGATTTCTTAATTGTTTATTTGTTTTATTAATAACTTTCCTTTTTTCATTAAAAAAATATATTTTTTAGATATATATATTTTTAATATTAATATAATATGAAATATTTAATTACTTGTATTTATAAAAACTATTTGAAAACAATATTTTTCTTTCTAATTAATTATTTTAATATAATAATAAACATTTTTATAATTATTATATATTTAATTTAAATAAAATATTCTTATCATCAATGACTACTACTTAGTTTCATTTTATTTTTCCTTTATTATTGATCTATTTTGTATGCAAACTCTTATAAACTCTTTGTTGCATGCACAGAAGCATGCGACGAAAAACACTCAGTACTTAAATTTAACGAGAAATTACACTTAAAAAGCCCATAAGAACACAAAATAAAACTCCTGCAAACTCTACGCCATCTACTAATAAGAACATGAAATAAATCTCTCTCAAACTCTTCGGTACAATCTACTAATCATTTCTCAGAAGTCGAATACGTTTTAATGGCGGCTCGTTGTGGAACTTTTGCAAGGTCCGTGAAGCCCGCATTTCATTCATTGAGAGCAGTTGCAGAGGCAGGTGGTCGCTCGACTTCATCAGCTGCCAGAGCTTCTTCCTGCAAAAATAAACTGGGAAACGACAGTTCAAGATTTCGGAACTCTTTCGTTTCTTATTCGAGGTTAACTTCGTCCGTCCATTGTTCTCCTGGTAAAATGTCAATATTTTTGGTTTAGGGTTTAGTTTCTGGCTTATCAAGCTATACTGGAATCTAGCTTCAGGTGAGACGTTTAGATGTAGAAATTGATTTTGTGCCACTTGTTAGACGAATGGATGCTGTAGAAATTGTACGTAATTAATGGTTGCCGTTCAAACAGTTGTAATACAATGTTCACTCCCTCAAAAACATATTTGCGGACTGTGGAAGACATAGTTAGAGTTTAAATTGCTAATTTATCTGTATAGGGTTTAAGGTGCAATGTGAATATACTCAGTGTGTTTCGGGTTCAGTGTGAATATTGTTAATCTACTTAGATTTGATGTGAACATGTCTTTGAGATTTAGAATTTTAATTCAATTCGAGTGCATTACAAGTATTTAGGTTTTAAGTTGATTATGCTCAAAAAAATATTTTGGGTTTAAGGTGATTATGTTCCAAATATTCAGGGTTTAGATTTAAGGTTTAATGCGCAAACATTAGTATTCTTGTTAGGTTTTAATGTTTAATGTAACTAAATTCAAAGGTTAGCAGATTGTATATAGGCAATACATAAGGTTTAGGCTTTGTGGTTTACAATTTTTTTGATGCAGGTTGCCCGCAGAGTTAGGCTGTGCGTTGTCAATGATACCTTTGCACAATGCGGTGGCAACAGCGAGGCTTACATCCCATCTTAGTCTTAATTCCAGGAGCTGCAGCACGTTGTCTCAGGGTACCCTCTGCTGCACTTCTCCAGATCGTTAATATATTACATAGTGAGTCTGCAATGATTCCCATGTTCCCATTGTATAACAATTTTGCTGATTCTTGGATTATTTGGCCTTTATGGAGCTATTTCGTATTTTTTGTTCGAACAGTTTCAATGCTCTAACAGTTACTCCTTACAATAACTAAAGATGTGCTATCCAGGTGAAAGCTAGAGTTATTGTGATTCAGTGCTATTTTCCACACGCCCTCTCTAATAGATCAATGAATCAATTCTGATTGCTGATTGTATCAACCCAAATTTTATTTATAAGATGCTTAATGTTAATGTTTGGTAGCTAGATCGGATTCTAGCTTCACATTATTTTAATTAGAGAATTAAAATAATGAATTAAATAATTTATTATTTAATTAGAGAATTAAATAATATAGAGATTAAATTATTTAATTGGAGAATTAAATAATTTATCTATTTTAATTAGGAGAATTAAAATAATGAATTAATTATTTAATTGGGAGAATTAAACAATACATTAAGGAGAATTAAATAATATTATCTATGGATGGATTAATTATTTATTTAATTGGGAGAATTAAATTAATGATTGATTGTGACTTAATTGGAGATTTAAATAATTAATGGGCCCAAATTTTTGGCGCCAAGTTTCAATATTTCAAGGTCGGCCTTGGAGGCCGACCTTGCCTTGTAAATATTTCTACCTCATATATATGAGGATTTTGTGTATTGCAAAAAAACACTACAACAACACACTGGCGGATCATATCTGCTAAATAGCGAATTTCTTCTAGCTACCAACCGATCTCATTCAAACAGCAAAGGCCGCGAATCCATGGTGGGATTCTAAACAACAAATTTAAGACTGCGAGTTAGTGAATCAAATTCTGGCATGTGCAATTTGATTTAGACATACATATTGCGATCTGCTCCAACAGCGAATACAAATGTGCTCCAGCAGCATATATATATTGCGATTTGCTCTAAACAGTGGATATGCATTGCGATCTAATCTGGACTACATAGACACAGAAAATTCATGGAGACCTGATCTAGGATCTGATTTGTATTTACAGCAAATTCATGGTGAATCTATCTTGGCAGCAACATATACATGTGGGCATCCATTCACAAGGCAGAGATTCGATTGAGGAGTTAAATCTGGGCTATTATTTGAATCAGTCTACTACATTTGATTTGCTTCGTGGATTGGGGATCCTCAACAAATCCACTACGATGTTATTGTGAGTCAATTTGAGAAGCAAATTTAATTGGATTTGAATGCTTGGTTTTTCCTCCCAGAGGTTTCCCAAGGTAAATTGTGTTGTGTCTCTTATTCTGATTTGTTTAAATTCACCGTTCTGATTTAGTTTAGATCTGATTAAATTAAAATTTAACACTTAAAAGATGGAGGAAGTGAAAGTTTTAGCAACAAGAAGCTGGAGGAAGTGAAAGATTTAACAACTGGCCTCTATGAATGGATAGTTACTAATTATATTTATTTACTGAATCAGGGAAATAAGTCAAAGGAATTATAAGAGAAACATTATTTTTTTAAAGCCATTTCTAACATTTATGGAGCACAAACCTTTCGTTATATTGTTAGGTGTCTATAAAAAGAAGGCAATTATCATTAAAAGGAGGTGTGTTTAGTATGATATTGTGTTTGCATCTCTTGGAGATATAGTGTACAAATTCCACAAGGAATAATATATGTTGTTACCCTACCTAAGGGTTCTTTCTGTTTTTGCATATATTGGATGGTAAGGCATCTTGTTCTTCAAACATCGTGTGTGGTATGTGATCTATCTTGTACGTTGTATTATTTCCATTATTATATGTGTAGATATTATCAAGTGAGATCAAACCTACAATTTGGGCTAATGAAATCAACTCCATCCTTGTTTCTTAATAAAGGTTTAAAAAGCTTACCTCTTTGGTCTAAATTGCTTGGATCCTTTGTCAAAGTTTCATATCTGGAAATGATTCTAGAGATTTTATGCAAATTGATTGGGTTGTGGAAGAATTTGGCATTTTTATCTCCTACCCCGACTCATATTTCTCAATATTTTTTTCCATTAGAAGATCTCTTCCCTTGCGTTGAGGTCCATTAGATTTGAAATAAGAGTTTTTTCTTGTTGATATGCTCGTTGGCCCATACGCTTTTTAATTATCTCCTTGTTCAAAGTTTCCAATTTACTTCCAACCTTATGCGTCTATTTGAAGATATTCTTGTAGTAGGCTATGTTCCATTCATTTAGGAACTTCTTTATTGTTGTAATTTTTGGAATAGATTGAACATTTGGTGCTTTGACATGGAGGGGCATTCCTTGACCAAAGTTGGCCTTCATCATAGAGATTTGGGTCATGGATTTACATTTGTTGAAATCTAAGTGGAGTATTTGGTTGGCAATCCTTCCTAATATCTAGTTGAATTGGGAAATGATCTAAATCCCAAATAAGGAAGAATATTGAAGTCAAAAAAATATGTTCTAAGTTGATTGTTAGAGAGTAGAAAACAATCCATCCTTTTCGCTATATAGTTGAAACCCTGTCTTTTGTTTGTTTAAGTGGAATATTCTGTTTCAAGATGCAGTAAACCAAATTATTTTGAAAGGTGATGTTGGTAAAATCTTGTGACTATGTTGTGTGCTTACCAATCCCCTCTTATTTCGATAGAGTTGAAATCACTCCTAACATAACAAGATTTCTATTCAAGGAAGAAAGAATCTCCATGATCCTAATCCATTGTTGTGATTTTGGTAGTTGCCTTGTGGTAACATAAATATTGATTAACAAGAAACTCAATTTTGAATGGAGGCTTGACACTTTGAGGAGCCACCAATTTGTTGGATCTTCATCTTCTTTATCTTAACCAAGGACATAGATTAGAGAACCCACTAGAAGTACCTATTGCTATTGTTAAATCACCTTCCGACTTTGTCTATATGTTCAAACACTTATATGCTTCCTCTGAACCCCACTTTGGTTTCTTAGAAGAGTATGATATTAGCCTTAGAGGAGTCCATTTGACGCTTATTTTGTTCTCTTTTCTTAGGGGCGTTTAAGCCTCTATGTTCCATTTTATTATGTTCATTGCTATTAACGAAGGGTATTTGTCTTCCCAAATCCTAAATTCATCTTGGCTAACTTTATTTGGCTACTTTGTTCCCCATCTTTCAACTGAAGGACCTTGTCAAGGGGTCACCTCTTCTTTCTACTTTTGTTGCCACTTCCATTGGAGTCTCTATATTGGTTTGTTGAATTATTCGAGTGCCCAAAATGATTAGCATGTTCAATTCAAAATTTAGTTCTTTTATGGGCTTAGTGAACTTTGGCTTTTCCATGTCAAGTTGATTCCATGGTTCCTTTTGTGGTTGCCTTGCCTCTTCTCATTAGTAAAATCTAAGTTAACTTCTTGATTTCTAGTCCTAGATCTCTTCAATTATTTGATCTATAGGTATATCATCTTCTTTGTGTGTAGACTAGGAGTCAACTCATCTTTGCCTTTCCTAGGAGTATGTTCTCTCCTTGCATTGACTAGATTTTGAGTCTAGGTGACAAAGTTTAATTTGAACACCATTTGAGTGGGAAGGGGTGATTGAGATTCTCTGTTGCATAGGTTTGCACAAAGCTCCTTGCATTTATCTCCAATAATTCCTTATCTAGGGTAATGATTCTATAGCAATTATAATTTCAGGACCCCATTATCCAATTGGGAGCTTGTATAATTAAATCCACACTAGGGCCAAGAGGATCTTGTGTTTTGTTGCATCAAAATTGGGTTCCTACTCCTATAAAAAGAACCTCATGCCATCCATCATCCATGGGCTACCATCCAAAAATTTATCCATGTCAACCTTTGATCCACATGCAACATAGGATATCTTTGAGGCAAAAATTTCACTTTGACCACCGTTCCCTAGTTCTCCCTACACTAGTTGATTGTTCAACCCTTCCTTGGCCAACAATTCATCATATGGGTATTCAAGGAGGTTCCCTTTCGGTGTTTGATTACCTCGCTTAAGGACTTGTTAGATATCTCAACCTCATGGCATCTAGAATCCATGAAATTGGAATGACCTTTTGGGACAAACCTAGGGTCCTTCGATTGTTTACCCATATATTATTGTCATCTTCTTGGTTGGATTCTCTAGTGTTGGTGAGAATATGGTTTCCTAGGGAGGGCTTAGATTTAGACCTAACCTAATTCATGGGCCTTCAACTTCTTTTTGCAACTGCCTTGCTTTGCTTTTGTTTTTGTTTAAGTGCCTATAGGAAGGAACTTTCCATCAAAAAGGCTTGCTCTTTTGACTTGGATATCTTGAGGAAATCCATCTTTATTGTGGATGGATCTTTCTTTTATTTTTGTTGATGTTTTGTAGCTTCAGTCGAATAAACACTATGAGTCAATACTAGTGAAGATATGTATATATATATTTAGTATATATGAGATGTATATATATACTTAAATACACACACACACACACACACATATATATAATGTAAATATTAGAGAAATTAATACTCAAGAGATATTATATATATATATGTGTATATATATATATATAATATTAATGATTGTCATTATATTAATTACATATTAATGAATAGACATGTCTCATGAAGGGACATGTCTCTTCTTGGCTCATTCTCAATATAAATGCAAGAGATTGTTGCATTTGGAAAACACATACAATGAGATAGTGCTATTACATTTGCAATGATTCTAAAACTTTAACATGGTATCAGAGCCAAGTTGCAAATGTAAGAGAGTAGTTTGTTGATGGTGAATGTGTGACTGTTTCAGAAAATATAGTCTCAGTACGAAGACCATATCTCCCAAATGCACTGTTGGATTTTGCTAAATTTCGGATATGTTGGTGATAAATACATTTAGAAGAATCTCACCGGAGCGATTGAAGAGAAAATGCCAGGTTCAAAAGTTATGACCGACTATGTACGGGTCTATGAAAAAAAAATCTGAAAAAGAGACAGAAGTACAAGATAATTGCATTCAAGGGAGAAAGAACTTGATGCTTGCAAACAAATTGATGATTGAGACTAGATGCAAAGGGAGTCTAACATTTCAAAAGAGGTGAAGAAGTTGATAAACTTGAGCTTCAGAGGGAGTAGATGGTTCAGTCAACTTGTGACAATCTTGATCATAATTGATTAAGAGGGAGTTCCCTATTGAAGGTGAAACACTTATGAGGTAAACTTGATATAATTGATTAGTATACTAATGGATCATGAATGTTTTTTATGGGCCTACCCCCTGTGTAAATTATGAGGAAGTGACGACTTCCA
Source organism: Chamaecyparis obtusa (assembly GCA_027943335.1). Lineage (NCBI taxonomy): Eukaryota > Viridiplantae > Streptophyta > Pinopsida > Cupressales > Cupressaceae > Chamaecyparis > Chamaecyparis obtusa. The sequence goes on from BSBK01004711.1 coordinate 312,417, forward strand.
AATGATTATCACTTGTATTTTCAGAATTTAATGGAAGGTGACGATCTTACAATAACTTAAATCATGATATACATTATTTATAATGTTGAAACAGATCATGATGAATTAATGCAATAACTAAGTGTTAGATGTCATTAAGTTGACAGTCTATGAGTTGTTTGTATAAATATATCTTGTAAATCAACAACTAAGTGTTAGATGTCATTAAATTGATGATCTATAAGTTTCTTGTATAGATACATCTTGTAAAGCAACAACTAAGTGTTAGATGTCATTAAGCTGATGGTCTATAAGTTGTTTGCATAGATATATCTTATAAATCAACAACTAAGTGTTAGATGTCATTGACAGTCTATGAGTTGTTTGTATAGATATATGATCTAGGTATTTGGTGAATATCATGTGTTGATATTTTGCAGGCCAGTACCTTATTGAGTACTTGGTGAATATCATATGTTGATATTCTGATAGGCCAATACTCAGAGTATTTGGTGAATGTCATGTGTTGACATTCTGATAGGCCAATACTCAAGAGCTTGTGGATAGAATCGCCGATGGAGGTAATACACCTGAGAACTTGTGGATAGAATCGCCGATGGAGGCAATCCACATATTGAGACTATGTTTCTATTGATTACATCTTGAGGATGATGCCTTTATTTCTTACATCATATGATTGATGTTGTCAAGTGTCTTAAGTGTTGACATTGGATTGATTTATCCTCCCTAGCTAAGAGGGAGTGTTGATGTTTTGTAGCTTCAGCCGAATAAACACTATGAGTCAATACTAGTGAAGATATGTATATATATATTTAGTATATATGAGATGTATATATATATATATATATATATATATAATTAATGTAAATATTAGAGAAATTAATACTCAAGATATATATATATATATATATATATATATATATATATATATATATATATATATATATATATGTATATATGTATATATATATATATATATGTATATATATATAATATTAATGATTGTCATTATATTAATTACATATTAATGAATAGACATGTCTCATGAAGGGACATGTCTCTTCTTGGCTCATTCTCAATATAAATGCAAGAGATTGTTGCATTTGGAAAACACATACAATGAGATAGTGCTATTACATTTGCAATGATTATTAATACTCAAGAAAGATATATATATATATATATATATATATATATATATATGTATGTATGTATGTATGTATGTATGTATGTATATATATGTATATATATATAATATTAATGATTGTCATTATATTAATTACATATTAATGAATAGACATGTCTCATGAAGGGACATGTCTCTTCTTGGCTCATTCTCAATATAAATGCAAGAGATTGTTGCATTTGGAAAACACATACAATGAGATAGTGCTATTACATTTGCAATGATCCTAAAACTTTAACAATTTTCTCCTGCTTCTTCATAATCTTCAACTTGTTTGAAGGTCCTAAAGGGTTGCATTCACACGTTGCTAGATATTGTCCTTTGCCCTTAGATGCGTGGGCTCCCTTGAGTCTTTGGTGCTGTTTAGAAGCAGCCTTCTTGTTTTTCTTAAACCGATCACCTCTCTCTTTCTCTCTCTCTATACAAATATAGTTTGTATTAAATGTTTGTATATCACACACATACACACATATTGGTTGTCCCATGCCGTCTACACAATGTGAGAAATTATTTCCTTAAACTGATTGACTCTCTCTCTCTCTCTCTACAAATATGGTTTGTATTAAATTTTTGTATATCACACACACACATATTGGCTGTCCCATGCCGTCCACACAATGTGAGAAATTACTTTAGTGCCCTCCATAGTTAAGCGCGCTTAACTTGGAGTTGTGTTGGCATGGTTGACCTTCCGGGATGGCCCAATGCTTCACCTTTGTGAGCGTCACCTAGATGCAATGAGTGCTAAGTGTTCCATTCTTTCTCATGAGAGATGGGTTCTTGTGAACCACTACTCATGAAACATGGTTCACTGAGTTTGACTCGAAAAGTACACAATTGAATCTTGATAGCAAGATCACGATTTGACTTGCTGTGGAAAATATCTCATTCTTATCAATGCTAAAGAGGTTCTATACTGAATGTTTCATAAGGCAAAACACTTGCCAAAGATTTTACAAATTGAGTAGCAAGCTAAGTGGGTTTAACTTTGGAGGAAACTCCATGGTTAAGTGTGCTTGAGTTGGAGTCGTACTGAGACGAGTGATCTCCTGGGAAGGTCTTATGCTTCACCTCTGTGAGCATCACTTAGATGCGCTGAGTGCAAAGTGTTCCATTTGTTTTCATGAGAGATGGGTTTTTGTGAACCACTACTCATGAAACATGGGTCAATGAGTTTGACTCGAAAACTACACAGTTGAATTCTGATAGCAATATCACTATTTTAGTGCCTTCGAAACCTGTCCCTTCATCCTGTAAACTTATATAGATATAAATTTTATTGGCTGTCCTATGCTGTTCTCACAACCTGGGAAGTTATTTTACCGTATTCAAAATCTGCACCCCCATCCCACAAACTTGGGAGATAAATAGACTGTAACTAATTAAGGAAATTCTATTTTCAGTTGTGATTTTTTTCTAATATCTTGTCACCTCAGATGAATCGTGGTTATTCAATGGTCCACGGCCCACAGTATCTAGCAAAATCAGAGGAAATCAATCAAGCCTGTAAAAAAATATCAATGCTAATTAACAGTGCTAAACAATATCCTTATTATTGTGTTATACCTATACTGGATCGCTAATGTTTGATAATCTTCTAGGTAGACACATTGATCGGAAATGCACTTGCTCGACAAGATTGGTTTATCATTATCTATAAAAAACTAATTTTATTTCTTTACTTAATTTTCTATATTGTATTAACATAAGTTGATATTGAGTTTTACTAGAATGCAGATGATTGTTAACAATAGTGAGTTTAACTAGATTGCAGACAATCATTAACAATAATTAATTAAAACTTCTAAATGTTGTAGTTGCCAAGAGTTGAGTCTAACACATGATTCACCTTGTAGGTGATATTGGAGCGGTTGATGGGGGGTGATTTAAAACTCAACTTTATATTAGCTTGGAATTCATGTTGGTAGCTCAAGATGCACACTGCCCATGAATATTTTCTACCGTTCACCTGTTTTTTTTAATTTTGTATTACGTTCACTTATTTTGAATGTGCTTTGCTACTAAAGGCCATCTTGCATTTCAGTTTCATTTCAATGATATCAAACAAGTTTTTAATATTCTTTTCATGCTTTCTATATGGATTTTGCTTTACTTCTGCATCCTTCAGCATTTTTGTTTTTTTAAAGCCTGATTTTTGTTATGGCATGACAGTTCTGGCTGCTTAAGCTTAGTTATTTCATGTGACTTCAATTAGATGTTTACTATGTTGATTTTTTAATACCAGAAATGAAATAAGCAGCAAAATAAGATAATGAACGATAAGACACGGCAGATACAACAATGGACACATCGAATTATCTTGGGAAAACCCTCCAACTTGAGGGAGAAAAACCCAACCACAAATATATCACTTATATATTTAATGAATGTGCAGAAGACTGATTTACAATTTGCCCAAACTCAAGGCTAAACTGAAGTGATGATTATTTCATGGTTCACCTATCAATATGCAGACAATAAATTCCTTAGTATCGATCTCCTTGAAACAAAAGATATCAATTTGTATTATGCATGTGAATTCCTCTTAGAAGAATATAAAATTATCTTGACCCTTCATTGTCTTGACGTTACAAAGGGAAGACCCTTCGTTGTCTTCACCCTTCATTGCCTTGATGTTACAAAGAAGATGATGTTATGTGTTGAGTTGATTTCAATAAAATATAGATTATTTATTTATTTCAAATTTAGGAGGGAAAGATAACTCCTGCCGCTATAACATCAACACTCCCTCTTAGCTAGGGAGGTATCTTTTCAGATATTCATGTCACGGAGTCTCTCAACATGACACCCACAATGGCTACATCCATTTGGGGAAAAGAGTTTATCATGGAATCTCTCAACGTGATAATGTCATGGAGACACTCAACATGACACCCACAATGGCTACATCCATTTGTGGAAAAGAGTTTATCACAAAATTTCTCAATCTGATAATGTCATGGAGTCACTCAACATGACACCCACAATGGCTACATCCATTTGTGGAAAAGAGTTTATCACGATATCTCTCAATGTGATAATGTCATGGAGTCACTCAACATGACACCCACAATGGTTACATCCATTTTTGGAAAAGAGTTTATCACATAATCTCTCACGTGATAATGATGGAGTCACTCAACATGATGTTCACCATGGCTACTCCCATGTGTGGAAAGAAGCATGTGCACAAGTGCTTTTCACAAAGTCACTCAACGTGATGTCATCATGGAGACTCTCAACATGACATTCACCATGGCTACTCCCATGAGTGGAAAGAGCAACATCTTCGTTTCAGAGGTGGAAGAGGGCTTTCACCTCATATTTCTCCGTCTCAGAGAAATATGCATTTTAGCAAGTAGCAAGGATCACTGATGTTGAGACTCCCTTTCAGCAAGGGCAATATTTTCCACAATACCAAGCTTGTCTCGAAAATGTGCAAATCTCACAATGAATTACAGTTGGCTCCAATGTTTGACCAAATAATCGTTCAAGGAGCTTTCATAGTCACACTGCTTCTCGATCTGCTACACATGTTGCAATGTATTCAGCTTCTGCAGTGCTTTGGGCCACATATACTTGTTTCCTGCTACACCAAGAAATCATGACAGAACTCCCTCTTGATACTTGCCTCAATGCAGAAGTTATGAAATACTCCGGAGGTGTACTCCCCCCCATTATTTGATCTCAGAACTTCAATTCTTTTCTATCAAAGATCTCGAACAATATCAAAATCCATTGAACCCTTATGGCTAGGAACCATCCCTATTTTGTGTTCCGGTTGTGAGACATTCTTGCAGACGCTTATGCTGCTCTAAACCCATTGGACCTAATTGCAATAAGGTTGTATTAAAGAATTTGTATATAACACCATTGCTAGAGCCATTGATACACAACTTGCAAACAAATAATTGACCTGATTCCTCTCTGCACAAGACTGATTTATTCATGTCAATCTAGACCCCATGCGCCACTGTTAATAGAGGTAGCACGGTAAAGTGAAATTTCACATGAAAGAAATGATCTATTAGACAATTCCAACTCCCACGTTCCTTCTATTGGGTCAACAACACAATCCTCTGAATCCACCCATATAGAAAGGCATTGCAAAATGTATGGTGATGACATCAAAATTGAAGAAGTGTTGCTTTGACAAAACACAAGCTCCCAACAACGTCGGCCTCTCCTCTCAAATAGGTGCTGGTTCTTGTCCTTCATATATGGCGCTCTTGAGATGCACCTCGCCAAAAGGTTGCCTGCGGTCTCTGGTCTCTATCTGGGTTCCATGCATGTTCTTGGGCTTCTTCATGAGCTTCAACAATTCATTGCCTATCACTCTGATGCCCTTCTCGATCCATCGATTGATGGCAATCTTATGCGGTCTGTGGATTTTATAATATGACAGAACACCATCCTGAAGCATAAACCACCACGTCCTCCATCCCTTGCCATAATTAACCCACTTATACAAAATCCCTGTGACGCCTTCTCTGACAATATTATTAACTGTCTTCATATCTGTTGGCTCGTGACTGCAAATGGAAGAAGCCGACATTACCGAAGCATCGCCGTCGAATGAAGATTTTTTGTGCATGGCAGCCGGAGGCGGTAACCAACATTTGGTTTGTGGATGGACATGCATTATTTCTGCTTCCATTTGCTGTTTGAAAATAATCGAAGGAAGACTACAACAGAACAGAAAGAGATGCATTTGACAGGCATTGCCATTTTTAATCCTCCATTCTGCTGATCTCTGGATTGAATCCAGGCACACCCTCTTATATTTTCAGAACATTTCTTAGCAAGAAAAGAATTTCACAACAGACAATAGAGGGATTGAAATTTCCAATTGAAATTGCGATATAAAATCATTAAGGCTCTGCATCTGCGCAAACATGTACAGGTCCCGAACCAACATCCTTTGCCCCCAAAAGAAATCAAACCAAAATATTCATATGAAACTTGGCTTTGATACCATGTTAATTTTTTAATACCAGAAATGAAATAAGCAGCAAAATAAGACAATGAACAATAAGACACAACAAATACAACAATGGACACAACGAGTTATCTTGGGAAAGCCCTCCAACTTGAGGGAGAAAAACCCAGCCACAAATATATTACTTATATATTTAATGATTGTGCAGAAGACTGATTTACAATTTGTCTAAACACAAGGCTAAACTGAAGTGATGATTATTTCACCTATCAATATGCAAACAATAAATTCCTTAGTATCAATCTCCTTGAAACAAAAGATATCAATCTGTATTATGCATGCAAATTCCTCCTGGAAGAATATAAAATTATCTTGACCCTTCATTGTTTTGACGTTACAAAGGGAAGACCCTTCGTTGTCTTGACCCTTCATTGCCTTGATGTTACGAAGAAGATGATGTTACAAAGAAGATGATGTTATGCGTTGAATCGACTTCAATAAAATATAGATTATTTATTTATTTCAAATTTGGGAGGGAAAGATAATTCCTGCCGCTATAACATCAACATCATACACTACCAACTATGGTGTTATGGATAGTTGCTTGGTTATTCAAAATGATTGTTGTACTACATGTCCCTTGAATGCCTTGACAAGAGGAAATACATGTTGCTTGGCAAGAGCATGCAAAGAAGGATTGACTAATTAGTCGTAGATCTACCTTTTCTTTAAGCTCTTGTAGAATTAATTGATATTTTAAAATGTTTTCTCAACGAGAGTGATAGGCATTAGGCTGGGGCATTACATATTGTTAATTTCTATAAAGGAATCACATAATCTTATATGATAGATGATTTGACATGTAGAAATTTAAATTTTTAATTTCATTTATAAATTTGAATGTGGGAAAGAAATGTTTGATGAAAGAATGTGCAAAGATTGAGAGGATTGTATGACACTCTAATACATGTATAATAGATTTATTAATGCATGGGGAAGCTACATCAGTCGTTATTACTTACATTGTACAAATATCCTTTATATGCATAACTAATGGGTTGTTATGACATCATGATCATAAGCAATAAACGTTTTCATACAAAGTAGACTAACATTATATTATATCTAATACCCTTTCTTAATTATTAAATTTTAGGCAATGTCAATTTTGTTGTGAAATATTACAGAGTATAGAACCAAGATTTTTAATCATTAGATTAATAGATTGCTTATAAGAAGCCAAGATCAACTGTTTGTTGAATGTAATGACGATGAAGCTCAATGTTCTTTGGCTTCTTTGACAACTTTAAAATACCTTGCTTGTTGCAAAAAGTGGTGTCATTGTAACTAGCGGATGTTGGTGATCACAAAAAACTTGATGTAGCAGCATTGCTTCCCAACTACCATTGACATTTGTTTTTTTTTGGCTTTAGAGGAAGACAAAGCTACATGCCAAAGTGTACTCTACCTCAAAGCAACTTATGAATACAAAGAAAATTGTAAATAGTTGTCACTTGTCAAGCATCTAATGGAAAAATCAAATACATTTGCAGAGTGTTAATGCAAAATGATAATAATATGATTGAGCTGATTTGGGAATGTATTGCAATATAACTTTTATAAATCATTTCAAATATAACTTTTCAAACTACCATCTTAGGAGAATACACCTAATTATTAAATAACACAAATAAACAAGTCACTTATGTGACTTTATTAACATAAAGTTATAAACATTAACATTCCAACACCCCTCCTTAAGGTTTACATTTCATACAACAAAATATGTTCATCAAAACAATCCAATAGATATTTTTTAGAAACCTTTTTTTATTGAGAAAACAAATCCTCAACCAAGAGTATCTCCATCAAGATATCTCATAACCCTCAAAGGTAAGTTATTCCCAAGTTCTTGGATTATTGCTCTCTCAAACTCTTGAATCACATATCCCTTCAATCATTAGACAACAATCCATATTGAGCCATCCACAATTTTCCATCAAATCGTCTCACAACCTTTGGAACAATATGATTTCCTAGATCTATAGACTATCGAACAATTTGGGCAACAATTCATATTGATTCACATGATCCCTTCCCATCTTTTGTAATGTCCCCTTTTTGAAATAGGATTTAATAATAATAATTATAATAAAATTAAAATATAAAAGAATAAAACTAAAATTTAAATTATAAATATAAAAGAATAAATTAAACATAACATAACTAAAATTTAGTTAAGTTTAGTGAATGGTCAAAAGGCATGAGATGGAAAGTTGTGACTCTCAAACATAAGACATAAACGGGAGAAGAGAACTTAATTCATTTGAAAGGGGGAGATGAAGGAAGAGAAAAGGAAAGGAAAGGTGTAAATCAAGAAAGAATTAATACAGAAGAAATTAAGGAAGTGACTCCTCCAAAAGGCAAAAGTTATGTAGGGTTGTGACTCTTTCAAAAGGGTTGTAATTATGAAAGGTTGTAACTCTCTCAAAGGGCAGGAATGATGAAAAGTTGCGACTCTTTCGAAGGTTGGTAATTGTGAAAGGTCATGACTCTTGCCAAGGGGCAGACATGATGAAGAGGTGTGACTTCTCCCTCACATTTGAAGATATAAAGGGGAGAAAGATTTCATCTGAGGAGGATGCAAGAGAGATCAATTTTGGGGAATGAAATATTATTCTCAAAGGAAAAAACGGAAAGTGGTGACTAAATTCTCATGAGATGTGGTGACCCTTTCACCAATAAAGTATAAAAGAGAAATCATTCCAAGTATTGAAGGGATTTATCTATCATCTCTCACCAATACATTTAATCATCACTCACTCAATCATCACTCATCACTCTACACATTCCCATTTATTCAGTCATCATTCACTAATAATATATCAAATCATCAAATCAAAGGAAATCATTCAATCAAGCAAACAGACCAGCAATCAGTTATTCCATCAATTCAATCAGTCTATATTAATCATTCAAACATTAACCAAGTGAGGGCATCAAAGAAGTAGAAATCAGCATTCAATCAAACAAGAGGAAGACTCAGAATTAATACATTAAACAGCGGTTTATATGCTTATCAAATATTGTGGTACGAAGTAGAATGCATTGCAATATGATTTGGCAGATTTATTATTTGTGTTCCATTTGATAGGAAGTAAGAATGTGTGCTGATAATCTATTGCTCTAATGTATGCATAATAAATAATGAAGTAAGTGTGTATAATGATGATGAAGATTCCTCTAAAGCTTACATCCAATATGCCTAACCATTTTTGAGGGGAGATGATACATTCAAGGAATGCAAGTAGCATAAGGGTCCATTCGAGTAGAGTAATCCCGAGTGGGGCTGGGAGGCCAAATGGTGGGTGTCATTCCGTGCTCCTGGGCTTGATGGATAGACTTAAGGAGTCTTGTATGATCTCTCATGGTACCTCATAATGTGGTAGAGTTATCGGGGAAAGCATTATGGGAATCCTACATGTACATTATGTTAATTGTAATAATGATTAGAATTCTATTTTTAACATTGTGGAATTATATGTCTATTCATTTTTCATAATGATAACTAACCTGGTTGCAGGCTCTAATTCAACATATAAAGTTCACGATCTACATTCTCAAATATAATCGATACCTTATTTGGGGATTTTAGGGCAAATTAGAGTTGTGTCCCAATAGGGGACACTACATCTTTAAAAAGGAAACTTCACAATATATGCGTTCTTCAATTCTTTCAGTATCAAAAAAGGAAAATAAAAAAAATACACTTCTCATAAAAGGTACCATCTCTGAGCGAGAAACTGACTTAAGATGATGAATCTTCCAGCCTCTAATGCTTCCAACTTCCAATGGTGAAGACTTAAAATAAGTATCCATCCCTGGGATCTTCAAAACAATAATTTTCAACAAAAGCAGCATTTTGTGGAACCTTGTTTTTCAACAGAGGCTAAGTTAACATCATGTGATTTGTCTTTGAGTTTTCACTTCAAAACACCACTAGCTCGAGTTGTACAAGTCAAAGTCATGTGACCCCTTTTCTTATAGTAATAACATTCACTTTTCCTTTTTTTCTTATGATTAGTTTGTGAATATAATACTTTGTCGAGAATCAACTTCTGTATCTTTTGCATTTGTTCTCTTTCTATCCACTAAAAGGGTTGAAATCATATTTTCTAGGGCTAAGAATTTGTTTGACTTAGTGTAAAAATAACATTATTGTATTATGAAGGAAAATTATTTAATAAAATAGCCTTAGCATCATCATCATCTGTTGGAACCTTTGACTTCTGTTAGTTGTCTAATGAGAAACCTCAAATTGCTTTTGCTCCAAACATTTTATTTAAATAATCCCAAACTTCTGTTGATAATTTCTCTAAATCTACATATGCAATTTGGTTTTTGTAAGGGTAAGGTCAGTAATAGCTTTGGCTTTTTAATTTTTTTGGGTGCCAATTTAATAATTTAAGTGCATCTCTAGGTGGTGTTTCAGTTTCATTCACCATTCCTTATAAGTTTTTATTCATTAGTTGCATTTGAATTTTCATTTCCAAGTATGAAAGTTGAAGCCAAAATTCTTGTCTAAATAAATCTCCATCTTAAAAAAAACCCAGAAAAGACATAGTAGATCAAATTAGCCGTATAACTCCATTTACTCACCCTGCTCTATAATTTTATAGAGCATAAATGTTAGGAAAATTAACGTTTACATTATATTTGAGGTGTTAGTAATTATGTAAATGTAGAAAGGTAATTACTGTTGTAATAGTGATGTTGTTAATAAATAACTCACTAATATAGGTTTGGATGGTTAGCCATATATATTGTTGAAATAACAATATATCACAATAGTTAGTGGTTAATATGTTATACGTGTGAATGGTATTCTGGGATATTTGTTATAACAACTCCCTATTAAATAGGAGGTTGTTTGGCTATGTAAGTGGCTATATATTAGCCATGTATTGAGTGTTAAAAATAAGAAGCACGTATTATTATGAATTGAATCACCTGCAGCTTCTATTATTCTGCCTAAAATCTATTAATAAAATCTCCTGCCAGCAAATAATATTAAATTATCAAAAAAAATATACATTATCTTATCACTCCAAAAATTTACAATTTTTACCAAAAACTCCATGTTTAATTTCTTAACATTTGCTTACCAAAAACTCCCTGTTTAATTTCTTAACATTTGCAAAACCTAAAGAGTTTGCAAACATTCTCACCATGCTGTGCTCCCTTCTGCTATTTTAACCACGCTTTTGTGCTCTCTGTGCTGTTAGTTTCTTTATTTTTTTTGGAAAAACTGACTGCCAGCCTTTTCTAACTGCTTGTCTGCAGTAACCATGGCACTGCAACAATCACTGCATGTATACATAATGCAAAAATCTTATAGCATTATAATCTTTATTTATCTAGCAGCAGATGGCTCATCTCAGCCACCCTTTCCATGCATATCTTCACCCAGTACCAGCAGTGACCACAAGAAAAAAATGCAGGAGTGATCAAAACCTTTAAGCATGATCTTCCTAGTGCTTTGCTATCAGTAGTTTTTCTAGATTTTGCTATTTTGATAGAGAAATGTTTGTTGGAAATCTGATGTTCTTTTTTGACTTGGAGAGGTCATAACTTGTGTTTACAGAGTTGAATTTTGAACCATTTGTAGTCAACTAATAGCTTGTTCAGAGCACTACACAGTGGATCAGGTTAAGAGATATTTTGGTATGATTGATTTACTATCATTTTTATCTGAGTTGTTTATGGGTTCTTATGGCTATAGTACTTTTGTGAGTTGATGATAAATCAAATCTAGGGTGATTTGGTGTTTGAGTCGTTGGATACTTACATCTACATCTTTGATTATCTTCATTTTATATGGTCTTTAAGACTGCAACGGCCAGGTATCTATAATATAAGGGTGTCCTTAGAATGAAATCTCTCTGAGTAATTAATATATTGCTAACTTGTCTAAGGGTCCAATGTTCTTAGGATGCTAAGAGGCCTGTATTTTAAGAGACAAAATTACTTTCATCTTTTAGTAAATATTCTCTGTTATAGGGGATTGTTAAATCACCCTTTTATAAGAATTTCATTTCTTATTTATAAACAGCAGAGCTTGATTGGAAGACCCCATGTCTAACTATATTGAAGCAAATAATCTAAGTTACCACATTCGCTCCTTGAAGGCTGAAGTCGAGATTCGATTCACTGCAAATTCGAATTCAGTTCGAATTCGATTCAAATTCTGCCATAGACACTCAACTTCGCAGTAAATTCTGTCAGAAGGACCCTGTCAGACTTTCAGACGAATTTGGCAGAATTTAGAAATGCACAGAAGGACCCAGAACGAATTTGGAGAGAATTTGAGGCAAATTTGACTGAAAACGTCACTTTCCTTGACTTTGCCATAATTTTTTTTTGCCATTTTAGGTCTATTTGACCCTTCAACTCTAATAGTGACTTTTCTATAAAGTTTTTTTGCCATTTTATGTCATTTGTGCATTTGTGAATGAAAAGAAAAACTTATTATCTGTTGTTGCATATATTCTTCTACGGACGAACCCAAAACGAATCCGAACCCAACCCCCAAAAAATTTGGACAAATTTCGAACCCGAATCTCGAACCAGAATCCGAACTAGAATCCAAACCGGCTGTTATATTGTGGTGATTGATCAGGGAATTACTGTACACTTTTCCCCCTGCCCTCGGCGGGGTTTGGGCTGACTTATTGTAACCCTAAAGCGGGAAAAATAAACTTGTATAAAATTGCTTAGGGATAGGGATTTCATAAGGTGGAATGTTTTTTAGTACTTGCGGCGGAATTGAGCTGTAAGGGATTACGGATTATAATCAGGTTGTAATCACTGGATAATAAAATATTGGACTCGCTGTTGGTGGACGTAGCCCAGGGATTGGGTGAACCACGTTAAATCTTTGTGTCTTGTGTTCTCTTCTGTGTGGTTTATTGTTTTCTGATATTGATTATATTTGCATGTAATTGCTATTTCTGCCTTGTTAACCCTAACACTGACAACTTAGCAAATAATGACTCTCCAAGATATAGTTTAAAACTGGTCCAATTTCCGTTTTCTCTAGTGAAATAACATTGAAAAATTATGGATTTGTTCAGGATAAATCATAGCCACATCATACATGTATGGCAACGGCATGACAAATGAAAATCATAAATGGAATTCAATTGTATGGGTTTAAATTTTAAAATGTGAACGATGCAGTAAATTAAAAGATGCTAAAATTCTCATTAAAACATTGATTTTTTTTGCAAATATATATAGGCAAAACCTATGGCTTTTTTTAAGCTGGGAAAACTGGCACATTTTTTCTGAATAAATGTTATTATATATAAAGCTAATATATTATATTATACTATAATATATAATATAATATAAAATTATGATATAAAATTATAATTTTTTCAAGGTTGCACCAAGAAAGGGGGGGTACTTGGAGACTTAGGAGATTGGTACTGGTACCAATACGGCTATTTTTTCAAATAGAAGATGGGGGTACTTGGAGATGCCAATCCTTTAATATAATTTAATATATAGAAAATCTGAAAATAAGATGACATCTTTTGGTTTGAAGACAAAGATGCAATCGTCCACTTGTTTGCAATTAGTGGGAAAAACCTGTCTGTCACTCAACTGGTTGTGGCTTTCTCTACCTTCCTGTGGACTATTTCCTTCCCACAGCGTACTTTTAACCTTCCTGTGTTCTTTTTCCCTTCCGTCAATGTTTTCTTTCCTTCGCGTGAGTTATGATTGCCTTCTGTCAGCGTTTTTGACTTTTCTGCATGTTTTTTTGTGCATTTTTAGGTTTTGTTTTGGTTGTTAAGCAGGGTACTTTGGGAGATGCCCAAAGATAGTGGCGGGGCATCTCCTGCTTGCAGAGATGTTCCCAACCACGTCTTACATACAGGAGGTGTCCCAGGGGGCCGGAGATGTGTCTCTATGCAACTATGATTTTTTTACACAAAGCAGAAGTAAATCATGTGTTAGTAAATAAAGCTAAAATATTAAAAAAATAAAAGATGTTGTAAGGGCATTATATTATAATAATAATAAAAATGCCTTAAAGATATGTGTTCTGTAATCTTACATATTTCTAAAATGTTATAATGTAGACTTATCGTTGCATTTGCATAGTTACATAGAAGCCTAAAACACACATAATTTATCGTTTATGATTTTTGACAATTGGTATTACACTTGTGTCCATCAACATGGTCTTTCGCTATGGACTCTTGTTTGGTTTCCCCCATAATTTCACTCATTTGTACCTGGCAATGCCTGTCCCTTGTGTGGAATCTGTTGCCCATCAGATTCATTGTTCTTTTGTGGCATGTGAAACCTATGAAACAACCAACATTGCTGTCATTTAGGTTTATTGAAGGGTCAAAAAGTAAAAAATTAAAACAAAAATGCTCTAAAATTTTCACTAAGTTTGGAATCACATTCTTTTTGGGCAAAGAAGGGCTAGTTTCTCAGATTGACTTGATTTTGATGGGGTTTGATTGGTTTAATGAAAAAAGGGAAACCTGGGTTAGAACAACACAGTGCAAGTGACAGGTATGTTCAAAATGTGGCTGCCCTTGTTTTTTTTGCTGTTTTCTCTTACCATGGGATAAATGGTTTGAAGACTTCACTAATGCAGTTGAGTGAAAATGGACTTATTCTAGCATAGAGTAAAATCAACTTGCCTGGATTTGTAGCTAAAACTTCATGAAGGTTGGAGATGGGGGTGTATCTTGTATTGTGGAAGGTTTGTGCACGGGAGTCTAAGTAGGCCACAAATGACAAGGAAAATAATAGGTGGAGTACGAAATGGTGTTCCTTTTGCTTGAAGTTTCCAATTATTGTGTGTTTGAATTCTTGCTCCTGTTCATTTGTTAAAATACTTTTTAAACAGTATTGATAGTAGCTCGTAAAAGCTGTTTCAAGCCAAAGTTCATAAAAGAGGCTAATATGTATGGCTGAACTTGATATTATGGACGAGTTTAACTAAATCGAACGCATTGATCTACTATCTAAGGTATAATAGAATTTGAAGTATCTTTCTTGTGTCAAAGTAAGGCCACTCTGGTTACAGCAGTTTTTTAAGTGATCTGAAATTGAGCAGCCAGTTTGGACCTGTTTGGATAGTTGGGCCATTGGGGCCATGTCCTAAGTTAACAATTTCTGCAGAAGTGGGTCTTTGCTATTGAAGTTTGCCTTGTTGACAAAGATAATAGGTAGTTGATGCAAGAGCCAGGAAGATGTTGACGAAGATGAGCTTGTTGTTGAAGTTGTGGATAGTGGTTGACAAAGTGAGCACGTGGCTGCATAAGTAGAGTGATGCTACTGACTCTGGCTAGATGCTAGTAAAGTGTGATTATTCACAGACCATGCAATTTGGTCTTTTGGTGATTGGTGACTTGGATGAGGCCGTTTGACTGGATTATAAATTTGGCTGTGACAGGTGGCAAAAAAATTAGCTATGTGTGGGGCATTTGGATAGTCATGGTTATGGAAAGATGTGTATGGTGAGCAGTTAAATAAATGTGGATGATTTCCTTTATTGGTGTTGTGGAGCTAGAAGGCAAAGTGTTTACGTAGTTGGATGGCAGAATAGTAATGTTGTGGCTATTGCTATTTTAGACTTGGTTGCATCTTGTAGGTGGTAGAAAAGGGAAAAAGTAGAGCAATGAACAATGGTTGGATGATCTATCGCTAGAAGGCAACAGTTTATTTTTCCCAAGATCATCAATTCTCTTATTGTAGGCATAGAGAGGTAGAAGGGAGCATGGGTTGAGCAGAGAGGGTTGATGAAGAGCTTACAATACACAGGTTGAGTGAGTGGTTGCTTGGAGAGTTCCTTGATCTTCTTGTCTGTTGGCTGAGTGTAGAAATGGCCCTTGAGGATGTGAGGTGCATAGTGTGTTAATGTATTCACTCTAAGTTGCCAGTTCGGTTTCGGGTTCGAGATTCAGATTCAAAATTCGTTCAATTTTTTTTTGGGTGGTTCAAATTCATTTTGTGCTCGTCTGTACAAAAGTATGTTTTTTTAATATATATATATATAGATGCAACAACAAATAAGTTCATACACCACTATGCTAATATTAAAGCAACATAGAAAAATACTGTAATACACAACCATATATATTAACGTTTTAGTCCAAATGACATAACAAAATGCCAAAATACACCACCATATCCATGTTTTAGTTCAAAAATAGTAATATCAACATTAACAATCAGCCATTGCTGACCAAATATCATAAAAAATCATCAAACATATCATCATCATCCGGCTGTGGTAAATTAGAAGCACAAATAGTACCATTGGCATCAATAATAGCAATGTCAGCCTCAAGAGCAGCCTCAGTATCACTAGGTAGCTCCTTATCATCATCATCAACTGCAAGTGCATCAAGGCAGGCAATCGAATCTTCCAACTCTGCACGCTTTGGTTCAATATCCGAATGCTTTACCTCCCCTTTTTTGTAGGTATTGTCTCTGTGTGTTATGAGCCCCAAGTTTGAATGCACATAGACCAAGTCTTCTGTCTCCTTGGAATGTAGTCTATTGCATTTTATTGAATGGATGGAGTATGTGCTCCAGTTCCTCTCGGATGATGATAAACTAGCAACCTATCAAGATTTTCAATTTTGAAATTAGAGAGTTGAGAGTTTTGAATATAAAATTAAAAAATATAAATTCAATATTCATCAACAAGAATTTTGAAATTAGAGTTTAAGAACTTACCTATGATAATATTTTGATGGTAATGGGTTGTAGGTGCTGGTACATTTCTCCATTGGAAGTACCACCATTTATGAGTGTCAACAAACTTCTTGTCTATAAGAGCCTCATGACCACACTCATCAATGCTTGTGAAACTCATGAATTCAGCCCTCACCGTAAGCCATATGTGATTGGGATAGAGTCTACGAAGAATTGCCTTGTACTCGTGAACAACTTCAGGATCTCTATATGGGGCAACTCTAGTGGTACTCTCCTTGAGGACCGACTGACTATAGTACCTGGGGCTCTATGCAAAGGCAAGGAGATGCAAAGGGGTAGTCATTTTGTTCCATCTCTCCACCATGATTTTTTGTCGTTTCTTGAAGAATGTCCCTTCAGGATCATGCTCTTTCTCATTTATGATTTTCTTAATATCCTCAATCATGGAGTCTATGCCATCATATACCTCACCCAAGCAAGGCCTATCCATGTCAGTGTATCAGATCATGCTCAATGTAGGCTCAGTGAATCTCAGGAGGTACTCAACACGATCTCGCCAAGAGTCATCTAGTATCATTTCCTTAATGGTAGATGCCCTTGTACTACTAGATTGCTTCCATATGCTCCAATTAGCACTGATTACCATTCTAGACAATTCCTCTTTAACCTTCACAAGGTGTCTCAAAACAATAGTGTTGGAGGCAAAACAAGTCTCAACAACCTATTTCAAAATCAAAACAATAATAAATTAAAATCAAAATTAAAATAAAAAACATAGAAAGTTTACTAAACTAAAGTCTAAAACATATTTTTTACATTTTGGGGGCCATCTTCCCATCCATTCTAATAATTTAACTTACCTTTGAGAGCTCCAATCTCAAGAATTGTCTAAATATGGCTTGTGTCATATGGTGGTTCGTGACGAACATTTGCATCTCGTGGGCATCTTCATACATTTTTTTGATCCCCTCAATTTTCTTGCCAATTTTTTGCAGCATTAGGTTGAGTGAGTGGATATCACAAGGTGTCCAAAAAATGTGTTTGAAGCGCTCAATCAATAACTCGACAACCCTACAATAATTGGCATTGTTTGTTATTACCTGAGCAACATTTTGAGGGCCATCTTGTTCAATGGCTTGGATGAGAATGTTTGCAATGAATGAACCGTCCTTCACTTCCCTTTCACAATTTATAGCTGTCAAAAACATTGCACCTCTTGTGGACACTGCAATAACATTGACCGAAGGGCAATTTCTTGCATCTTTCCATCCATAGGATACTATGGACACACTTGTTTTGATCCATGAATCCTTGATGGGCTGCAAGGAATCCTCTACATGTTTCACCTCTTTGTACCAATAAAGTGGTGGACACCTTCTCATAACTTGGGCCCTTGAACCCCCTTGGAGCCTCATTAGTTGATCTCACCATTTTTTGCCAATACGGTGAGCAAACAACATTAAATGTCAATCCATTGCATAGATGTATCTCGCTATGTCTTGTTCGGCAATGTATCTAGCCTCATTCTGAAATGACATTTTCAAGGGCCCCTTTGCTCTCTTATTTGTCATTGGGTCTTGAGGAACACACAAGAATGGATGTGACTCCGTAGGTTGTTCTCTGGAAGTGGAAATTGAAGGCATATATGCTTTTTTAGTTTTACTTCTAGACCTTTGCAAAGGATGAGCAGCTGCATTCCCAGCTGCTTCATTTGCTTGTTTTTGGTCTTGATTATATTTGTTCACAATATGGTTTGCAAGAAGGGTTTTAGGTGTAGGCTGCCCTTCAACTCTTGGTTGGCCTAGACAAAACTTAATGCCTTTCTGAGGGATAAAGCACAAATGTGCCTTCACTCTACTATAAGAGCTACTATATTCCTCTTTGCAATGGCTGCAAATCCAAATGTAACTTCCACCTGACATTTGTTGAACCATTTCCACATATTTCCGTAGTGAAGAGCCTAGGTCTGTTTTGAACTGGAAGTTCCCAGTGCTAGAAGCACTTGCCATTCTTTGAATCTATAAACAACATACAAAATTACAAACCAAAATGAAAAAAATAAAATAAAACTAGAGTGGTCATTTCATTTTGTAAAAGAAATGCGAAGGAATTTTTTAAAAACAAACAAAATCAACAAAACCCTACCTCTTTTGTTGAAATCTTTCTCGTCAATGTCTTTGAGGAGTTCTGCACACTTGCAACCACATAGGAATAGCTCACAAACAAGCTTAGAGCATGCAACAATCAGCTTTCAGCACTCCTTGAGCAATGGCAACCAGACAAGAAAGTTTAGCAATGGAGGCAAGAAGTTTTCTTTTTCATTTACAAATGCACAAATGACATATAAAACATCCTTTTTGGCCTTTCTAGTGGTCTCTTTTAGGGTTAGAGAGTCGAATAGACCAAATTGAAGAATTTAAAAAAAAAAAAAAGTAAAAAAAACTCCTTTTTAACCCAAAGTTGGCCCTGGTTCTGCCGCTGGGTTTCAAATTTGCATGAAATTCCCCAAAATTCGGCCTGGGTCTGTCTGACAGACCTTGGGCTGAATTTGGGCACCTGCGGCAGAATTTGCGCTGAATTTTGACACGAATTCAAATTAGGTACAAATCGCACCTGATTTTCAGACTTCCAGATGCAAATCTGGTAACTTAGTATTAGCTGATTGACTTGCATGCTGGCTGATAGAGTGCTGGAGCTAGCAGATGTAATGTGGTTGAAAAGGCCATTGAAGACTTAACTAATCCAGTGGGGCTAATGCAGTGATATTCTAGATTGTTTTAGTGTGGACGATTGATCTTGTTGTCCATTCCACATGGCAAAGGAGGTCCAGGTCATTTTCATTTTGAGACTTTATGCAGGCATGTAGCCTATTGAGGCAGTCGATAGTGACAATCCAACCTGGTGATAGTGGATTAGTGACATGAGCAGCATAGTTCACTCTTCTATTTTTTTCTACTTATTTGAGGTTTTTTCTCATGATATCTTGTGTTTTATTTCTTTTTGCATGATGTAAATTTATGTTATGCATTTGAGAGGTTTTTGTTTCTTTCCTTTGATGCATATGCATAGGCAGCCATTAGAGGCACTTAAATGCATGCAGAGGAGGTTTGAAACATCCATCTAAAATCTGTAAGTTAACGTACTGAAGTGAAGAACAGCTGCCCTGAGTTTTTGGATCAGTAAGCCACATGATCTTGTTACCGAGCTTTTCAATTTGGATAACTAAGTAGTTATAATTTCTAGCTTGCATTAAAACATAAGGACTAAAAAGTGCTTGGGTTCTGAGGAGAGAGAATAAATTTGGGCCCTCACGATGTATCTCACTCCCTCTCTCTCAAATCTCAACTGGCTAATGGCTAATGCAGAATAAGTTCAATGGGAGGTCAACATGGCCACTGGTTGTACATGTCAATTAGATATTCAAAATCTGCAGCATCAATGTGGTTGCATTAGAGCCTTGCATAGGGATGTCATTTGATGGCCGTGGAGACAACCTTATTTAAATTGTGGAAATTATTGAAATCCCCAATTTCTTAGTGCTTGATAGGGACATGGGCAGTCTATCTTTATTACAACTTACTGAAAATTTGGGCTTTTCAGTTGTTTTGGAGGGCACACAGCCCAAATGGTTACTAGACCTGGCCAAGTTATAGTTCATACAAGTTTTGAATATATGTACACAAACTCAACTATAAATATACAGTCGATATAACATCCAATTTACAATAGACTAAATAGATGCTGAAATGTATTTGGTGTAGTGGCCCAAGGGCCCTGAGTTGTAAGTGCAATGCACATTGTTTGAATCCCATTCAATATGAAAGAAAACATTTAAGTAGATATTTTACATATTATAACATGTGTGTATTAAGATAACATTATATATTTTAAGTTTTGATTCTATAAAAGTGAGGGAGAGCATCTCAACAGGCTGCACTATGGATTCTAGAGATTTCAGGGGCCTTTTCCAAGGCCGTCTTGTATGATCCATATTTCATTTAGCATTTTAAATTTTCACGGTCCATGATGTTCGGTAAATGAAAGTTTATGGTAAGCCTTTGTAGATGGATTGATAAATGATTTGGACCTTAGCAGATTTTTTTCTATTCCATTTTCTAGCTGGTGGTTGTTGGTCAGTGGACATGTCTTATTTTGACGTATCTCTACTCATTTTACCTAGGGGTAACTAAAGATTGCATTTTCTGTCTATGGGTGAAGAACTCATTATCTCTTTCAGGGGTATCGTCAATAAATTATAAGGAGCAGTCTCACTGTGGCTTGTACTTTGTTCTTAGATGGATTCTTATATCATCGGGTTGGGAAGGTGCTTTATGCTGGGCTTCTTCCTTTTTGAATTGTTCCTTTGACGTATTGATCAAAGGTACAAGACTTGAAAAGTGTGGAGACTGCTCTCTCTCTCTTTTGGGAATTTATCTTGCTTTCTCTGTATTTGGAATTTATCTTGTTTACTGGATGCCAGAGGGACTATAAGCTTGCATCAATTCCTCAAGAAAGAGAGATGTTTTAGCAATCCAGAAGTTCTTTATTGAGGGTCAACAAATTGTAAGCAGTGGTCTAGTATTTTGTGATATGAGGATTTACCTTCAGAGAGATTGCTACGGCATGTCCTGCTGGATTATTGTGTCTCTTCTCATGTATAAAAGTGTGAAGCATTTTTCCTAGGTCTCGTTCTGAATTATGTCACAATATGGAGAAACGAAAAAAATGTATGGACCATAAAAAGGAGGTTTGGAACAATGTGATAATATGCTAGCAAAAGGACATTATTTCTTGGCACTTTTCTGACTCTAAAGGAAAAGTTACAGCATTTGAAGATGAGTCTGGATGATGTGAGCAGGAACTTTCACTGAACAATATATAGGTGTGGTATTTAGAAGACTCACCCTCTTCTGACCTTGTCTGGGTAAGATTCCCAACTCCACCGTTGGCATTTTTTTGATGATATGCAGTGTTAGGCGGGGACGCGTCCTGGCCCTTGAGTCCCCATGTTCTTGGGACGGAGCATCCCCCCACCTCCGCCCAAGCGCCATTGCTGCCCAAGCACTAGATGTCAATTTTGGGAGAAAAATGTTTCAAAATTGAAGAATCCAATGGCCACACAAGAGGGGACTCCACAAGGGCTGTTGCCCCTTGACCCCCACTTTCAAATTAAAAAACAAAAGAAGAAATTGATGGGGAAATTGTGTTGAATCAAGTTGATGTTTTTATACCCACTTTACTGAGTTTCGATGATGAGGAGTGATTTGCCTTGAGGGATGATTAGAGGCCTCCCTTTACTACATTTTGACATTTTGTATTTGCTTTGATATCATGCTACTCATTGTAATAATCTTTATGATATTTTTGAGTTAATAGAAATCGTCCATTCACCAATTCAACAATTTCATTTGTGAAATTGAAATTTTATTTAGTATTCTAATATTCTATTGATGTTCAGTGTTCAAGTAGCCGTATTTACTATTTGCAATATTGCTATTTTACTTATACATTTTTTCATAACTAGCATTTCAAGTACTATATGTATAATATATAGTATGTACAGCACCGCCCCCCCCCTCACCACCCCTCGCTGCCATCCCCCCACCATCCCCAAACTTAGGCCCTTTGTCCCCTGATCCCGGAAATCCGTCCCGATGTTCCCCCTTCCCCCTGTGAGTGGAACACTGATGATATGCGTTCAAAAAGATTCAAAGGTATAAACATGGAATGATGTTGCTAATTTTTATTACTTTGCCAGTCCAAATGAGACAATGATATGTTTATAACTTTATATTGAGATTGGGAACAGCTTTTCTTTTGAATGGTTGGATCCATAGCAAGTGTTTAGTCCATTCTAAGATATACAAGGACATGTGTAGACATAATTATAAGAACCTTATTTTAATTACTATCATCTTCATATACTATGTTTGGGAACAACCTTTCCATTCTCTATACATTTTCTTTAAAGTTCTAGTAATTGTTACAGGCATGAGCATTTGGGCATTTTCATGGTCAAAACACTAAGAGATCGAGTAATTATGCAGTGATTCAAATGGCTGTACAAGAAAATGGAAAAAGCTATTTGTCAAAATTAAAAGATATCATTTTTCCAGTGGAATGAAAGCTTGGAATGGAAAATGATCAGCAGGAAATCAACATACATAGGTTATTGTATGAAAAGTGAAGGCCAGACATCATAGACATTTGTATTTGATCTCATCAATCTTTGCGGGCCTCTGATCAAGGAATCAGCTGTAGGAAGAGAAAATATACTGGATTGAAATAATCACCTCCGAGACTTCTAAGGATCAATCTTTAAAAACTCTGATTGTGAATGCATAGGAACAAATAGGTAAACCTGAAGAAGAAACCCTGAAAGAAATTTGGAGAAAAACAAGGGATCATTCTTTAGGAGTTTGGACTAGTGAGTTTCAGTGCACTGTGAAACAAAAGAGGTTTATAGTTGATATCTTTGAATGAAACAGATTCCTTCTGGCAAACTGGAACTTTAGTTCCAATATTTCTCCAGGAGACATTTCAAAGTTCAATAATATTTCTGGATAACACCATGTTGGATCAGAAGAAAAAGGTCATGAAAGTAATGTATAACAAACAAACGATCAATCCTCAGAGAAGTGAGTGCCAATGGAGTCTGAACATGGAAAGAAGTGACACATATGAATTATGAAGACTCTTGTGGAAAGTTGGAGATCATTGGGATGTCACTGGAGGAAGGTAAGCCATCATTCAGAGAGATTTTGTGATGTGACGATCTCAGATGCACTCCATGACTGGAAATAATCAAATAAACATGAAGCAGATGCCATTGATTCATGATACATGTCTAATTCATGTTTATGGCATGTTGAAAAAATTCCATGGATGCCGCTCTTGACTAAATGGAATAGGAAGGCAAAGTGAGGAAGGTGCCAATGATGCAGGACTTAACATAAAAGAGAAGGTGAAAAATTAATGTGCTACTCCTTCTGAAGCATAGGCAATTGCTTATTAGTTCGAGCAATCCAACTAGGAAAACTATGATCCTCTGCCATTCCTTAAATAGGGAGCTTACATGCAGCAATATATTTAAATTCTAATGGCCTTTACTACCGTAGGAGCTGACTTGGTGTTGTATCTTTTGAGAGTATAATATAAAAGATTTAAACCCCATACAAGAGTTGTAACTTGATTAATACAAGTATCTGGATTGGCTGGTGGACGGTAGATCCCTGGGGAGTTTATGGTCTCTTCCTCAATATATTGAGTACAAGAACGGTAGAATGCATTCATTCCTATCCATTTCCCTGGAATGACAGTTATTCCTTGAGTTAAATTCACGGTCCCATCTGCTCAGTATGCATTACTGATATCTAGGAACAATGCCTAAAGTAGATTGTTCTCGGTAACTGCAGAGCAGTGCTTTATTCTGAATTGTTGGTAAACTTGTTTTATTCAGTTAAAAATATATGCCAGAAGCTTAAATAATTAAATTGTTGAAATTGATCATATCATCGATATGTAACTATGCGCATTTAAAGGCTTGACAACAGATGATCCTAGAGAGAACTCTCCTGTTTTTTTTTTTCTTGCGCAAATATGGATGAGTTGGTGGTCTCTTTATGTATAAGAAAGGTGGTTCATTAATTATGAAAATATGGTATCGGTTATGGCACTGGTGTGTTGAATTGGAAATAGAAACAGATTAATGCGGAAATAATTCTCAATTTACTTGAGACTTGAATGAACAGCAATGGACGGAAATAGGTTGGAATATTTGAAAATGCTACATTTTGATATTATGTACATATTGATATCTTTTTAAACATTCCTTATATGCTGTCAGTTTCCATTTACTGAAATGCAGTTTCTGTTCTTTATTTGTATCCTTACCTAAGATAAGATTAGTTTGAAACCATCTTTTTTTTTTTCCCTTGAAGCTTCAAATGCCAAATAAGAGTTTGTGATCCTCAACTCTTTTTTTCGCTGCAGGTACTTGAATATACTCTTTTAGCTTGACGGGAGTTGTGGCACACTCCGGCAGGAATTTTCGTAAACAAATTATGTTAGCTATGATTGAAAATCATATTTCGTTTAGCTGCTTAAATCGAGTTAAGTTAATAAAGCGGCTTGTCCTCTTATTTTGCAAGTTCATATTATGGAACTTGGTAGAGTCGAAGTCAGCAAGTTTGTGATGTAAAAAGCTCAAATAAGTTTGAGATTGAGCTTTAGAAAGTTTCTGCTTGTGGAACTAAAAAAGAATTTGAGTACGACAACATTTCAAATTTTGCATTCCATTTTCCCTCTTGTTTGTAGCATTCTTTGTTTTATGGATTGTGTCATTTAAAATTTAAATTTATATGTTTTGAGACTTGTACAGTGGTTAATATTTGCCTGTGTACTTATCGCAACTCTCTAGGGTTTAAAGAGATGGCTTATGAAGTAAGATCTCGGATCTTTAAGGTGCATTGTTTTCCTTTTCGGTAACGTGTACTTGTCTGTGACTTCCATTTCTGTGGGAGGTTAAATTTAGATAAGAGTGGAGTAAGATTAACATAAAACTCGTCCATACCATTCACATAAGATAGTTACTATTACACCTCTTCAACCTTACACCTGTTATCATATTGGGTATGCATAATTTGTTGTTACATGCGCGTACCATCAATTTCATTTGATTTTCTGGCGTATTGTTTAACTGTGCTTGCGGACAAATTCATTTTAAGTGTAAATATATTTGTTCCAGCAATTATTGAAATCTTATGGAGTAGTTGATTACAGAATATGAAGATTCATGAATTAAAACTCCCGACAGACGAGAAATTAGAGGGTGCACTATAATTTTTATTTCCTTCATTTTATATTAAAATTTGATCCCTAGCTCAAATAGACCGGTGGACTAACTGTTTTTACGAGTGATTACAGTCAATAAAATTGCCCAATTTTTTGACCAGAGCGTAGCAGCAAAACTCTATTGGGAAAAAAATGGGGAAAAAGGGCAAAAAGTATTTAGAAAATGTAGAAAATTGGAAAAAGAGAGGAAAACATGCCTTATTAAAATTTAAAGCTATTTTAATTGGTGCACAAAGGTATGGGGAGTAAATAAAAATGAGAGTTAAAGCCCATGATTGTGAAACAATTTTTATTCATTTATGTTTGGAGTAATTTTTTTCATCTATGTTGGAGTAATTTTTTTCATTTATGTTGGAGTAAAATAGACAATCAACAAAAACATATATCAATCATTAATTATATTTTTTTTCATATTTTTCATTTAAATTAAATTTAAGAGCGCCATTTTAATATAAAAGTAGGTATTAGGGTACAGATCATACTTGGACATTTTAATAGCACAAAGGTATGGGGAGTAAACAAAAATGAGAGTTAAGCCCATGAATGTGAAATAAATTTTTTCATTTATGTTTGGAGTAATTTTTTTTCATTTATGTTGGAGTAAATTTTTTCATTTATGTTGGAGTAAAATAGACAATCAACAAAAACATAAATCAATCATTGATTATATTTTTTTTCATATTTTTCATTTAAATTAAATTTATGAGTGCCTTTTTAATATTAAAAGTAGGTGTTAGGGTACCTACCATACTTGGACATTTTCGTGGTGACGTCAACATTGACTACAATAGTATTGTTGACATCGTTTTGCAGCATTGATGTCCTCTGGGTTGGATACGTTTATACAACCAACTAAAAGGCAATTCATACCAAATAGATTTTATTTTTGAAACCTTCCCTTTATGAGGTGATTCTTGGTTGTATAGCCATGGGTCTTTGTAAACCATTGGTGAAATCAAATTGTACTAACAACGAATCCTTTAGGCCTCGTTTGTTTGCAGAATTGGAATTTGAGTCAAAACTTGATTATCTCAAAATCAGGGTTTGATATTCCGGTTTTGTGTATTCAGAAGATAGTTTGGACCGTTTGGTTGACCTAGAAGATGACTGAGACAATCCATCTTCTGCGTTTGGTTGCCATTTTCGAAATTGGAATTAAAATTGAGAAGAAACTAGATTGCAACCACAGTTATGGGCTTCAAGAAATGTCATCTTTTTAAGGACGATGATGTTGTTTCAGTCTTCTTCCGCTCTATTGAATTCAACATCAAGGGCTTTTGTTATTCCTTGCCGTTTTCCCACAAGCAGGGTTTATGTACAGTTTAAGACAGTAACTTGTGCTTCCTATTCGTCCTCCTAAGCTGCCACACTTGCAGATAATTCCAAAGAAGTTGACGGCTGCAGTGATACTCAACCTTCGAAATACTGCACATATACAACTCTTTAGATAAAACAATTCCAAAACATTCAATTTGGAATTTCTTGCGCTGCAAAAATCGCATAATCTGAATGCTTCCCAGCTTGATTGTGAAACGTCACATTGGACTTTTTCCCCACAAATTCCAGCCAGTTGCTGTCTGGGATGCCGAATTTGCGTAGCTACTTTGTGGAAGTTTGAGAACCATGACTTTGTTTAGTAATTTAAACCACCCATGCCTAAAATATCAACTTTTGAAGAGATGAAATCTTGCAGATCTTGAATTGTTTTTGCGGTGCAACATTCATTTCCATAGCCATTGTCTTAACTTGGAATTCAATATGAGTGAAATTCAATGCTAGAACAAACTGTATTCCATTCCCTGCATGCAAAATTTCTACTCCTGCAATATAAAAAGCATCCATCAAGTCACCAAATCACGTTTATATCACCGCTCTTAATATGAATGTTGAGAATTCAAAATCTGAATGCTTCCCAGAATCTCAACAAATTGTGGTTTTTGCCCATTTTGTCATCTGTACTTGGTAGTCACTTCAAAAATGTTGCTGAAAATATTATACTGCACAAAGCGGCCACCATGGCTGGGCACTGTGAGGATATTATCTGTCGGAATGTCTACAGGGGGGGATGAGCATCAGACATTAGCGTATATGTCGATTGAAATGTGACTGCTGCCTCGACTTGATCCGATTAGTTTGCTCGTTAATCAATCAACCCTACTTGTTATTAATTCGCCTCCCCTTTTGCGATCTGATGAAGATGATGGACCCGACAAAATAATTTAATTGGGTTCAGAAATTTTCAAAACTTGGAGATGAAATCAAATTCCACCTCTTGGGTGGGAAGATGGATATGCTCATTTTGGTGGTATATTTGGGTTTTGATGGTATAACCCGATTTTGCAAATAAGCATTCCAAACAGTGGATTCAGGTCAAAACTTGATTATCATCTTCCAATTCCTGCCATCTTCCAGCAAACAAACGGGCCCTTAGGGTATATATCAGCATTGAACACATGCTCGATTGTTTTTTATAACGTTCTCAACAAATTTTTGAAGACTATTTGGAGAGTGGGTATAACTTGATGAATAGACACTTTTAGGCAATTAAGCTCTTTTTCTAAAGAATTGAGAGAATATTCTAATTGGTGCTAACATATTGTTTCCTGAGGTCATCCTAATGCCAATAAGTGTTGTTTGTGGAGGTCATCCTAATGTCAATAAGTGCTTTGCAAGCCCCCCTCCAACCCCCAATTTGTAGGGAGCTATTTTTTGGCGTAACATTGACATGATATTGGATTTTTGCAAATGGCATTAATGAAAAGAGAGCTCTGTGTATTTTGCATTATGTAGGTCTCATCACTTTTTTTGTTGGTACAACTTGTTATCCATTGAAGTTAGATAAATATTTTTTACTTTTGCGCTAATAGCTTTTCACTTGTATTTTTGAATGTTACTATACTTCCAATGTTGAAAATGTACTTCAAAATTCTTTAGACCTAGCCAAACATTTTTTTTTTTCAAAATGTGTCAAGTTTAATTTATTCATTTGTTGTGATTTTACATTTTTATTTTTTTTGGATATCTTGGCACCTCAACATATTTTATTTGTGTAAAATGATTTTATTTGATATGCTTTACATGCATTTAGGCTCTTGGTCTTTGATTTTACATTTGAGGAGGTGTCTTGAGTTTTTTTTGTCCATCTTGCTATCTTAATCTTGAAAAACTGTAATTATAACTCTTTGCAAAATGACATTTTGAAATGTGTAAAGTGGTTCAATCTTTTGCCTTATCTTAATGGATTCTTCCATGAATTAGATACATTGAGGATTAGATTAATAAGGGGTGGCATCATTAACCATGAAGGATTGATTTGTTCTCATGCTAATCATGACATTGTGTTGTATTGACCATTGATTGTTTCGACACCTTGGACTAAAGTCATGATCCTCATATCTCTTCACTCATAGAGATCTTGCTGCAAATTGTCTAACCCCCCTTGTTAATGTAGATTGTATACCCTTTGATGATGAATCTGTACACAAATAAAAATGAAGCATCATCATAGTCATGTATGTAATGGAAATATCACTTCTCTTTTCATGAATTGCACATTTAGGGAGGAAGATGCCCCACTAGGTTCAAGAGGAGACTCAAACACTAAGTGGGATAGTGATCCTTCTCTAAAATATGTGATTGATGAAATGAGAGTGATAAGATATAGCAACGTAAATGATTAACTAGGGAAGTCACTGAAAAATTGATAAAAATAGATTGTAATAGACAAAACTTGAGCTGAATTCATGGAAACAGAAATCGGAAGCCATAACTGACCCGTGACAGAAATCTGAGCTCAAAATGGTAGGGACATGATGGCAATGGCAATGTGTCCCTAGGACATGATAGGAATGATGATGTGGCCCTTGTGTTTTTGTTTGAATTTTCCACAGATAGTTTGACTATTCTCGATTTGCCTAGATCTGATATGACACCCCCGTAACGTGTTCCTACACAAAAAAATAGGGAAAAAAAGTTGGCTAAAGGGGTTTGCCTTAGTCAAACCCCTATTTAAGAATCAACCTTAGAAATGAAATGAAATTGCATAAAGGAAAGTAAATAGAAAGATAAATAATAGATTCACCTTGTATAAACCCCCACAAATGGATGTAGAAGTCACTCATATCCATGAAGATGCTTAAATGTGCCCGAGATCCAAAGAGTTGACCTTGGAATGAGATGTAGAATCAAGGATGCTCTCACAAATGCATAGATCTATGAATACAACTCCTAGATTTTAAATGTAGATATTCTTGATAATCACTTGTAAAGGAGAGAGAAGGTGGAATGAAGGATGAATCTTCTTTCTTGATTGAGAGTTACTCTACTAGGCCATCATGGGAGAGAAACCTGCATCAATTGGAGAAGATTGCCTTTGACTTGAATGATCTCGAAGAATTGGAGATTTGAAGATCTTGATCTTGAGTGCTTGCCTTCAAATCTTGAATCCAATTGCTCTTGCTTGCTTGAAAACTTGATAGCTTGATTGCAAAATGCTTGAGTATGGTTGTGATATCCAAAAGGAGGAGAGATAAGGGGGATTCAAATTTGATCTAGGCTGACCACAAAAGAAAATTCCCAAAGAAAATCTCAATATCAGGTCCTATATAAAATTTGGGCCTCAAAACCTAGGGATAGGTCACTGTTGTCAACTAATACTTTTCACAATTCTGATACTTTTCACAATTCATTCAACAATATTGACCACATTCATCAACTTTAAACTTTATGCATGTAATAAACAAAGTAACCAAACAACAATTTAAACATGCAACAAAGTGACCCCAATATTTTTTATCATGGAAACCCTGATTAAGGGTAAAAACTACGGTGGGAATTAGCACCTACTAATAATTTGCACTCTTCTGAAATGCACCATGTTAAAGCCCTAGCCCTGTTAGAAGCTTACAATGATGCACAGTTAGGAGCACACCCTGTTAGAAGTCACTTGGTGAAGGGATTTACCTCTAGCCCTGTTAGGAGCTTTACCCTGTTAGGAGTAACCATGTTAAAGGATTTCAAACCCTAATTAAAGAGCCACTTGGTTAAAGGATTTACGAGTTCAGACCTATTAGGATTCAACAAGTATAATGATGTGGGTATAGAACTTCTCCTCAGTTTGTTCAGATCCAATTAAGCATAAACATTGTTTCTCTTTCAAATATTCTTCGCTCATCACTTAATTGCACCTTCACATCCACGATCTACAATTGTATAATTCACTGATTTACATATAAATACATTACATGTTCATTAAGGCCTTAGCCGCCTTACAAAACGTATTACATTTGAATTTCAATCATTTACGCTCGATCCTTGACCCCTAAAACCTATTATCAATTTAGAATATTCAATTACAAATTCAGGTCAGCTACAAGATCCATCACACATCGATCTAAAACAAGAATAGTCAAACTTTATTTGACTTCCCAACATGCTTCCAAAACTTGATAGATCTGATATCCTCGAACAATGAAACAAAAAATCATCATTACCAATTTTTTATGCCATGCCACTATGCCTCCTAGATAATGAAGAGATCCACCACAATTGACTGCATCATCACTGGCCATCGAAATAACAACTGTTCAAAATTGTTCAAACATTTTTCTATCTAGCACAAAGTGATCTTCTATTAGCTAAAATGATGTCTTGCAGTACTCCAATCTTGTAGCGATCATAGGATCAATACACATCCTAGTAAAGATAAACATATCATGACCACGACACTTGGGTCCATACTGATTTGAGAGAACAATCAAATCATTCACTGTCTGTTCTTCTATCTGCCCAGTTGCACTTCAATCGATCATAAATCTTTGCACACTTATTTTCAACCTCTACAATTCAATATACAACATCTAGAGACATCCCTGAGTCTCCCATACGAACCACACACTCCAAGTCCTTCACATACTCACTGCACATTGGATTCAACAACTCAAACACTTATCAACTCACTGTCAACCAACACAGTACTTAGTTGACATCAATGACAACACCATAATTGATCTTCGTGTCATCAAACCTGTACCAATCAATACTCAATCAGTCTCTGCATTAGTTATGCCAAAAATCTCCCCCATTGGCATTGATGACAACACACAATCAACACCACATTGATATGATAATAACAACTCCACATTGATCTTACCGGTCTTCTTCAAATCTTCTCCCCAATACCTAAATTCTTTGCTCTTCTCCCTCTTTGACAACAATGCCAAAGATGCCACATAGGTCACCTGCTATTGTAACATCTTCCTTTGCCTTTGAATGCCCCCCCCAAGGAGTAGTCCCCTTTAACATCTACCCTATAGTGAAATATATTCAATGAGTCCATTGAATGGATGTTTATAACAACATCTTAGTTTTGTTCAGGTAGGGGAATAAGCCCTAACTTACCTCTTAGATACCCAAAAGTATCTTTAGGTAATAGCTTAGTAAATATATGTGCTAGCTGCTCCTTTGTTGGCACATATTCCAACTTGACTACCTTTTCCTACACTTTCTCTCTTAAGAAATGATACTTGATTGCAATACGCTTTGTCTTAGAATGCATCACCGAGTTCTTCGAAATGTTGATTGCACTTGTATTATCACAAAATATAGTCACCAATTTAATTACCTTCTCTTTAATACCTTCTAGGACTTGCTTCATCCATGCAATTTGTGTACAATTGATAGCTACTGCTACATAATCAACTTTTGTAGATGACTGGGAAATGCAATTTTGCTTCTTACATGTCCACGATACAAGTCTTCCTCCTAGAAAAAATGCTCCCCCACTTGTACTCTTTTTATTATCAATGTTTCCTACCCAATCTGCATTAGTAAAATAGTCAAAGAGAAATCACCATTATGAGCATACCAAAGACCATAGTCTTCAGTCCCTTTCAAGTACTTGAATATCCTCTTCACTGCTACCATGTGAGATTCCTTAGGATTAGCTTGAAATCTGGCCACTATCCCAACTGCTTGTGCAATGTTTGGTCTACTATGAACAACATAATGGAACTTACCAATCATGGATCTGTAAAGAGTTGCATCCAACACACTTGACTCATCATCCTTTGATAGCTTGCATCTTGTCACCATGGGGGTTCCAACTGGTTTGGAATCTTCCATTCCAAAGGTCTTCAACACTTCCTTTATGTACTTTGACTGAATGATATAGATACCATCCTTTAGTTGTGAAATATGCAATCCAATAAAGAACTTAATTTCTCCTATCATTGACATCTCAAATTCCTTCTTCATCTCCTAATCAAATGCCAAACTCATTTCATCATCTCCTCCAAAGATTATGTCATCCATAAACACTTCAGCTAATGGTATCTTATCATCTTCAACCTTCAGGTACACATTGCTATCTTCACTTGTTCTTATGAAATCAATCTTGATGAGATAAGAGTGTAATCTTTCATACCATGCTCTAGGTGCTTGTTTAAGTCCATACAATGCCTTTTGCAATTTGCACACCATGTCCTTGTTCTATGTTAATGCAAATCCATCCCGTTGTTGTATGTATACCTCTTCTTCAAGAATCCCATTTAGAAAAGTAGACTTGACATCACTTTAAACTTCTTATAGGAAGCATAAGCAAGTAAAATTCTTACCCCTTCAAGTTTTTCCATAGGAGAAAATGTCTCTCCATAGTCCACTCCTTGCTCTTGTGCATAACCCTTACACACAAGTCTTTCCTTATTGCGAACCACTTCTCCATCTTCATTTAGTTTGTTCCTGAAAACCCACTTTATACCACTCACATTTTTGTCTGCTGGTCTAGGAACAAGTGTCCATGTGTCATTCTTCTCAATTTGATCAAGTTCCTCTTCCATCACCTTTTTAATCTTCACTCTTCAAGGATTCCCTCACCATTTTAGGCTCAAAATTTGAAATCAGACATGTACTTTCTCTGATCTTCCTTTTGGTTTGCACTCTTGCATCTTTATCACCAATGATTTGATTAGTAGAATGATTCAATTTCACATACCTTAGAATAGGTTCAGGTCTATATGCTTCTTCTTCTTGTTCCACCAGTTGAACCACTTCTTCCTCATTAATCTTTTCATCAATTTCTTTCTCTTGTGGTTGCACATACATAAATTCTTGATCATTTTTTGGTTCTTGCTTGCTTGTTTCATCATATTTCTTTGGATATTCATCTACCTTTACATTTGCACTTTCTACCATCTTGTTAGTCCTTTTATTGAAACACTTATAGGTCTTTCTTTTAGTAGAATATCCCAAGAAAATACCTTCATCACTCTTAGGATCAAACTTGCCAGTGAAATCATCTCTCTTGATATACTATCTATAACCAATTTTTTGAAATATTTAACACTAGGTCAATGACCATACCATAATTCATAAGGTGTCTTTCTGGTTCCTTTCTTCACAAGTACCTGGTTCAATGTGTATACTGCAGTGCAAATGGATTCTTTCCAATACATCTTAGGTACATCACCTTGAATCATCATTGTCCTGACTGCATCCACTATGTTTCTATTCCTCCTTTCAACAAAACCATTCTGTTGTGGAGTTCTAGGTGAAAACATCTACCTTTTGATTCCATTCTCCTCACAATATTGAACAAACTATGATGAGGTAAAATCTCCTCCTTTGTCAGACCTTGAACACTTCAATCTTTTAGGTTTTTCATTCTCAAAAAGTGCTCTAAAAGATTTGAAATTGTAGAAAGCTTCAGACTTATCCTTCAAGAAATTCACCAACATCATTCTTGAGTAATCATCAGTAAACAATATAAAATACTTATCACCATGATAACTTCTTGTCCTCATAGGACCATATAGATTAGTATGCACTAAGACCAATATATTATCAGATGAAAAAGACTTGCTACAAAAACTAGAACTAGTTAATTTACCCAACTGACATTATTTACACATCAAGTTATTTGGCTTAGCTAATTGTGGCAATCCCCTAACTGCATTCAACTTGCTAACTTTGACAAGACTATCAAATTTCACATGAAAAAACATTCCATGCCACAACCAACTATCCTCAACTATAGAAACCAAATAACTATTAACAATATTATTTAGATGGAATAAATTACCTTTAGTTTTCCTATAGGTAGCAATCCGATCTCCCGAGCTTCAAAGTATCCTGCATAGACCTCCTTTAAATTCTAGGCGATAACCTTTGTCATTCAACTGGCCTACACTCAATAAATTATGTGTCAAACCTTCTACATAGTAAACATCATAAACATTTATTTTTCCATTCAAAGAAATTGTGCTTTTTCCTTTTACTAAGAAGGGTTAGTTGTTACCGAACCTGACCACACCACCATCAAATTATTTTAACTTTATGAACTTGCTACTGTCATTGGTCATGTGATGTGAGAACCCACTGTCAATAACTCACTCATTGCTATGTTCCATGAGAGAAACCAATACATTTTCTCCGTCTGAGGTATCCTCTTTCACTACAACAAAAACTATCTCTTCTTCTTCATTATCTTTTGACTCTTCAGCAGTTACACCTGTTGGATTAGGAGAGGTAGGGTACTGAGAGGGGAGGGGTGAATGAGTGCCCTCAAAAACTTTAACACATAAACCTTTCAGATCTATAACAACAAACAATAATAACCTTGCAAAATAACTTGTATCTAATGCATGTATCATTCATCCATTCAGCTTGTAAAAGTAAATAACATGAAATCAACAATGTAACAGTCCCATAACACAAGTATTTTGGTAACACATAAACCCTTTTTAGAAGGTAAAAACTGCGGTGGGGATGACACCCACAAATTCTTCACTACTGCAGATAGAAAAGGTTTGCCTGTTAGGGCTACAAGTGGTGATCACTTCTGGTGATCTTACCCTATTAGGAGTAACATATTAGATCAACTAGATCTACCTAGTGATAGGATTTTAACAACACTTCTTGAGTGTGTACTCGGTTAAGAGATTTACAAAAGACTGTTAAGTCTACTATGTTAAGAGATTTTACCAAAACTCTATTACAATTATTAGAAAGCAATAGGTAACTATCTGCTAATGACAACTTGAATTTTCTGATACAAATCAATAAATTACTTGATTAGATATCACCTTTACTATGAAAATATCTGCTCTGAACTGCTCGGTTAGCCTGCTTTGATTCTGCTCAATCTGATTACCTCTATATACTGTTCTTCTCTATCAATTGATAATCTTGAAGGTAGGCTAGTGCTTCAAGTGCTTCTTTGTTCATACATCAGTTACATAAAAAATGATGCAAACATACAATTATATAGCATACTGCTTTATGCCGCTTAACAAAATTAGGTTACAATATCTTAAAAAAACCCTAAGATCAACAGTGTATAAAAATAACCTAGATCTAACATTTACAAAAGATCTTCATCACATTTAATAAATATCTTAACAATAAATGATCCTCAATCTTGGTAAAGCATTTTCTGATTTCGTTGTAACTATTTGCATATAAGGATGTGCCATTCCTGATTACTATGCCGTTTCCTGTGATCCTTGGTAAACACTATATATTTTGCTTGATGATTATACTGGTGCTCGATATTTACTGCCGCTCGGTATCGGTGTCTAATGCTTGGTAAAACTGTTATGTGCTCAGTGTAAAGAGTAAACCGACTAGCTTATGATGCTTCCTTTTACCGACGAGGTTAACTTAAGTAACCGACCGATGTCTTTGATAACCTTTGATACTAATGACAACCTTTAATGCTGAATAGAGATAACAATCTCCCCCTTTGGCATTAGTATCAAAAATTGAATGTATATAGACCTTATGTCTCAAAAATTATATCTCCGCCATATACATATATACTTATCAAAAATTTTCTATATATTTCTATATACTCCCCCTCGGTGCATGCTCCTGGTAATGTGTAGTATACTTAGCAAAAAAGTTACATATTTGGCATATACATGATTATCCCCCTTTTTGATATTAATGCCAAATTCAAAAATTGTATACTTACAACTTGTCAAAAATGTGCTGATGGGTTTTCTTCAGTGACTCCAAGAGGTTTTCCCATTCCTCTTTCAAGTTGGTGAGAGCAATGTGCTCAAGACCGACTTGTGCATGCATATAAAAAATGTTGTCCAACACAGAAATCTCTGGTGTTGTAACAAGCATTTGTGCCCTTGCTATATGCTTCTAAAAAATCTTCAGGTATGGAAGGAGTTCTATCTGCAACTCAGTAACTTGATCAGTTATCCGCTCTTCTTGTTTCTTGAGATCTGTTATCAACCGCTTGAGTTCTTGAACTCTAAGTATATGCTTTGACAAAGCTTGTGGCTTGGTTGTAGTGGCTTGTGCACTGGCTGTTATTTCATTCTCAAATTGTTTTATCTTTTCACTGATCTCAGCAGTGAATGTTCCGACAGTGCATAGCCTAAACAAGATTTGACATATTGAATTAGTAATAGACTGAATTTCAGTTATTACCTCTGAAAGTTTAACCTTGTTAATTGCCACTTCTTGGCTTATTCTCTCTGCAAGTTTATCTTGAATTTTGGATTCTGCCCTTTCCTCTATTCTTTTATCAACATCAACATCTGGGGTATTGATCTTCTCGGTAAGAGTAGCAAGTTGGTCCATGATCGGTGTGTCTTCATCTATATGTACCTTGGGTACAATCTGTTGTAAGATATCTCTTACATTCTCTAAGATCTCCTTGCTCTTACTCTCTTGTCTTAACTTTTCTTGAGCTGCTTTCCTTGTGCGTAACTCCCCATATTTTCTGAGTTCTTCAGGGCTAAGGGTTCTCGGGTCACACTCGGGTATCACAATAATTTCATCTAGAGTGACCGACCCTTTTCCTAATTTATTTTTCTTCTTCTTCTTCTCTGGTTCAAGTGGTGAATTCTTAGCAACTATAACTATAACTTTCTCTTATGCTCTTGGTGTGTTTTGCCTGGTTGACACACTATCTTCCTTCTTCTGCTCCTCGGTAACCTGTGTCTTGGTTGAATGAGGTGGAGCCTTGGATGTGGTGTAAGGTGGGGTATCCTCAGTTGCCTTAGGCTCATCTTGTGCCTTTATCTCTATTTTAGTAGCCTCTTTTTCTTTAGGCTTGTTTGTCTCTGCAGGTATCTCCGTGCTTTGTTCCCCTATTGTATCTTTTGGTTGCTCGGGGTTGGAGCCTTCAGGTTGTTCCTGTGAAAGTATTTCAACTGCTTCGGCAAGTACATGAAGCTCACTTGGTATAGATGGAAATGCTCACTCACTAACTTGTGCTTCATCTTGTGTGGTGTCCGGTGCATTATTTACATCTTCATCATCATCCTTGTCATCAAGATCACCATTTGTGATGTCCTCAATGAGAACATCATTGTCATTTTTCTCCTTCACCTTGATCTCTGCTAGATCGATTGCATCCTATGAACTATCCTTAATGTTCTGTGCAACTGTTGTGTCAATTACCTTGGTAGGTGATACCACTGACTTGTTTATCTTCTTTGTTGTGTTCTCCTCAATAAATATTCCTTTACCTTTTGAATTCTGTCTCTTCTTAGACAACTTTTGAAATGCTATTCTCTCATTTTGCTCTCTGATAGCTAGAATTGAAGTCTATATGAGTTGAGCTGACTCATCAAGTTATTCCAGATTCTCATCTAATACTAACATAGCTAGACCTTTTACTTTGAATCTCTTTACATATGTGTCCATAAGCTCTTTGATCTCCACAAGAGATATGTTCGGTGCTACCGATACTAGAATTTGTTCTCTCATTTTTCTTTCAGTTTCCAATGCATATGACGACTTCTAATTTATTCTATCATCTAAGTCCTTGGGTAGTGATAATAAAAATTATAATGGAGCCTTTTTAAATCTTATCATCATTTGGATGACTGCCTCCTCAATTTTGGTTTGATCCTCGATTGACATTTTGTCAAATCTGCTAATTTGCGGATCAGTTAGATCTCCATGCTCAATTATATCAGCTGCTACTTCATCAATTGGTCTTTATTTATTACTGACAACCAAAAATTGATTGTTGTCCTCTTCTTCATCTTCAAGATCTTCCTTATTCCTTATTAACCTTCTTCTTTTCTTCGGTGGCTCAGCTACAACCTTCCGACCTTTCTTTACATATGTTTTTGTCGGTGTAGCTGCCTTAGGTTTTACTATCTTTTTAGCTCCTTTCTTCTTTGGTGGTGAAGCTTTAGTTGATGACCTTGTGCGTGCACTTGTTTGCACTGGCAACTGCCTTTTCTTTGGAGCTTTAGTGGGAGGAACCGGTGTAGAGTCTTTCTCCTTTTCTGACTCGGTTTCCTCGCTATCATATGGTTTGTCAACCAACATCAATTGACCTTCGGTTGGGGGTCCAATTGATGACTCCTCACATGAGTCTGATACATCTCCAAAATGTTCAGTTAAAACTTTCTTCATTTTCTTTGCTTTTCTTGTTATTTTACCGATGACAAGCCCTGTTTTAATTCTTGATTTTGCTTCTTCAAAGGTTCCAAACCTTTCGGCCTTTGTGTTCAATTGATTTCAAACTGAAATCATAATCTATTTCATAACCCATAGGTGCTAGCCACTTTATTCTCGGTTCTACAACTTTAATCATATTATGGTCGGTGCTCACTAAAAAACAAATATCCATCTCAAATTTCTCGACCAATGAACTTGGTATCCTGCTTCTCCTATTCATCTTAACTTTAAACTCTTCAAAATAACTATCCAAAACATTCTCAACATTATCTCCCAGACCTTTCATAATATCAAATATTTGTGAAGTAATCGGTTTATCATCTATCCAGTTAGTGTGACCAACAGAGGGAAATAATTTTTGGAGATAGAAAAACAAACATACAAGTAGTGAACCAAACTTACAGGTATTGGACTTTTGTGACCTGATTGTTTTCATGTTTTCTTCAACCTGTTTCAGTAGTAGCTCGGCAAGGTCTATCTGATGACCTTTCTTAATCAATTTGTAAGCCATGTCTACCGCACTACACGGTACACTATTTAATCTGCTTGACTAAAAAATCTTATACCCAATTACACATGCTGCAAACTTTACTTTGGGATCCACAATGGATGCAATCTTTAATGCTCTATCGTCCCATGCTGCGCCAATGTTCTTTTCAACTTCAGCTCGTGCATCGCTTCGAAATGCTTTGACCTTGTTGGTAGTCGGGTAACCAGTGACCCTGCTAATCATCCTCTTAGATACTTGGATCGGTTTCTCTAACCAAAATATGCCATCATGAAATTGGCTTAACACAACCTTAATCCATTCATTCTTAAAATTTCTCAGGAAATTTAGGGCATTGGTAAGGCCAAGTGCTTCAACAATTTTGTGCTTTGGTTTCAGCTTGATTTCCTTATCACAAAGTGCCTGATATGCAACATACATATCGAAATCTCCAATTTTGCCAATTTTATGATCTTATGTCTTCCGTCAACAAAACCCTAGGTGGGATGCTTGAAAAAGTGCCTGCTGAATTTGTTTTACTTGCAACTTCTGGGTGTAACTTATAATGAGGTTCCTTGTAGCTTGCTGACATAATTAAATTAAATTCCTCTTCCACAACCTTAGAAGAACTCACAGTAGATGCCATTTCAACAAACTAGGTTTTTGGTAAGTACGAAGAATATGCTTGGTAGGGTTTCAACTTACTCAAAATGTATCGAAGATTATGCTCGGTTTGATTTGCAACAACTTGAATGTCTTTGAAAGATTCTATGCTCGAACACGCTCTTGAAATTTTAGCTCTTCGAAATCGCAATGTGAATAATGAGCTTTGTCTTCCGTGTATTTATAGATTTTTCATATTCCCGCTCAAAACTTTATGTAATAAATGCTTGACCTACTTTTTGGTTCGTGACAACTGTCAGCTCGCTGATAACTATAGACTTTCATCATCTCGATTAACACATGATTTCCTTGCTCGGTTGATACTGATACTCGATTAACCTTGGATAGTGATTACCGACGGGTAACCAACGTTTGGTCCAACTTTTACCGATTGTATAACTTTGTTAGCTCAAAACATATAAACCATAATGCATCTTTAGTCATGCAGATTTGGTATGTGCTCATCATATATAAGGAACTATATGTAAGCTATGCTCATTTGAAATATCAGTCCCATACATACCTATATCACCTTAGGTGGAAGTACCGATGTCACTCAATCCAGTGGACAAGGTTTCACCGACAGCATTGCTTGACTCAACATTCTCATTAGATGCCTTTGTCCACATAGTGTTCCTAATTTTCATAATATTTGCAATAGTGTTTCCACTCTCAAATACATGACCTTCTTCTGGTGCTCGGTCTCTATAGTCCTTGCTTAAATGACCAACTTTATGACAATGCAAACATGCCATTCCAGTGCTTGTCCAGCTTCTTGATTGTCCAGCCCATCTTTTCTTGTTATAGTTTGCTGCAATGTTCCCATATCTACCACATATAATATAGTTATCCCATGTGTTGTAATCCCAAACATAAGAATTACCTTGTCTCTTTAGTTGATAAGGCTTGCGTTGTGTCCTCTTCTTCGGAGTCCATACTTGCTTCATTTTAGCCTTACACTCTTGTGCAATGTATCCATGTTTATTACAAGTATAACATAACTTCTCCACAGTAGTATTGTTAGCATTCTATTTAGATCTACATTCATAAGCTTGATGACCATACTTTCCACAATAGTAACAATATCCATTGAATTTAGGAGTGACAAGAGGTTTACCTTATGCTCTGCTTCTACACATATTTGAAGTATGTCCTGGTTTGCCACAATGATAACATGTCAACACTTTAGGTCTTTGATTTTGGTTTTTGTTGACCTGTTCAGCTTGTTGTGAGGATTCTCCTTCGTCGGTATAGCCTAATCCAGCTTTGCTTCCAAATCTTCTTTGATTAACCAGAAAATCATCAATCTTCTTAGAGTTATCTTAAGCTAATTTCATCATTTCATTATGCTGCTATTGAGTTTTCACTTCATTTCTCAGTTTCTGATTTTCTTCTCTAAGTATTGCAACATCTTCAAGTCTTCTTGACAATTCTCCATTAACTCCGTTGACTTCTTGATTCATAGTCATCATCTGATTAGAAACTTGAAAGTGGCGATTGGTGAGTCTTTGTATCTCACTCTCTTTA
Source organism: Chamaecyparis obtusa (assembly GCA_027943335.1). Lineage (NCBI taxonomy): Eukaryota > Viridiplantae > Streptophyta > Pinopsida > Cupressales > Cupressaceae > Chamaecyparis > Chamaecyparis obtusa. Next base: position 354,252 of record BSBK01004711.1, read on the forward strand.
GCTTGTAGTTGTTCGGTTATCTATCTTCGGTCTTCAATAGCTAGATTCCTTTCTTGCTCAGCCTGTCTAGCATTTTTCATTATTTCTACCATTCTCACCATATGAGATTCTTGACCGATTTGTAGTGCTTTCACTTGTTCAGTTTAGTGCTGATTCTTTTCAAATAAATTAGAGATTATACTTTCAGATCCATTAGAAATACTCCCTGAACTAGATCTAATGAAATCAAATGAATCATCAATTGCTTCTTCATGGAAGCCAATCTCATTTTGTAGAATAGCTAGGTTCTTCCTTTCAACTAGTAGTTTCTTTAGTTCATGCTTAGCTTGCTTAAACTACTCAACAAACATCTGCATCTGAATCTTCTGATTCTCAATAGTCTTATCTAACTTATACCTCTCCATGACTTAGATCTTTACCCTTTAGTGCTTAAAATGTCCAATAAGAGAACTGAGCTCTAATACCAATTGTTGGATTAGGAGAGGTAGGGTATTGAGAGAGGAGGGGTGAATCAGTGCCCTCAAAAACTTTAACACATAAACCTTTCAGATCTATAACAACAAACAATAATAACCTTGCAAAATAACTTGTATCTAATGCATGTATCATTCATCCATTCAACTTGCAAAAGTAAATAACATAAAATCAACAATGTAACAGTCCCATAACACAAGTATTTTGGTAATGTAGAAACCCTTGTTAGAAGGTAAAAACTACGGTGGGAATGACACCCACAAATTCTTCACTACTGTAGATAGAAAAGGTTTGCCTGTTAGGGTTACAAGTGGTGATCACTTCTGGTGATCTTACCTTGTTAGGAGTAACATATTAGATCAACTAGATCTACCTAGTGATAGGATTTTAACAACACTTCTTGAGTTTGTACTTGGTTAAGAGATTTACAAAAGACTGTTAAGTCTACTCTATTAAGAGATTTTACCAAAACTCTATTACAATTATTAGAAAGCAATAGGTAACTATCTGCTAATGACAACTTTAATTTTTTGATATAGATCAATAAAGTACTTGATTAGATATCACCTTTACTATGAAAATCTCTGCTCTGAACTGCTCGGTTAGCCTACTCTGATTTTGCTCAATCTGATTACCTTTGTATACTGTTTTGCTCTATCAACTGATAATATTGAAGGTAGGCTAGTGCTTCAAGTGCTTTTTTGTTCATACATCAGTTACATAAAAAATGATGCAAACATACAATTATATAGCATATTGCTTTATGCCGCTTAACAAAATTAGGTTACAATATATTAGAGAAAACCCTAAGATCAACGGTGTATAAAAATAACCTAGATCTAACATTTACAAAAGATCTTCATCACATTTAATAAATATCTTAACAATAAATGATCCTCGATCTTGGTAAATCATTTTCTGATTTCGTTGTAACCATTTGCATATAAGGATGTGCCATTCCTGATTACTATGCCATTTCCTATGATCCTCGGTAAACACTATATATTCTGCTTGGTGTTTACTGCCGCTTGGTATTGGTGTATGATGCTCGGTAAAACTGTCATGTACTCAGTGTAAAGAGTAAACTGACTGGCTTATGATGCTTCCTTTTACTGACTGGGTTAACTTAAGTAACCGACCGATGTCTTTGATACTAATGACAACCTTTAATGCTCAATAGAGATAACAACACCTTCATCTACTGCAACATAATATTGTTTCTTTCCTTTTTCCTTGAATGTTTTGAACTTTTCCTTTTGCTCACCATTAGGAAACCTAGCAAAAATATACCCAATTTTATTGCACGATAAATACTTCAAAGGTAACTTGTCTTTGTACTTACCGATACCTCTAGACAATCTTCTTGCAAGCAATGCTTGAAGCTCTCCTTGCTTCCTTTCATCATCCACAATGGATTCAATTTTAATGAAATAATTTGACATACTACCTGAGTCATGACTTATCTCTTTACCCTTCTTTATTTAAGCCATACACATAGATGCCTTAAAAAAGTTGCTTCAACTCTAGGAATGCTATTATCAAAATTACTCAACTCAAAAGAAGTAATCTTACCAACCAAACTATCAATAGAGACATTTTGTATTGTTCTCAACTCATGAATGAAAGGAAACCTAATGGCATAAGCATGTAGAAAATTCCTCAATATTTTACTTACCGCATCTTCTTCTTAAATGACACCACCAACACTCTTGATAACACCAACAACTTCTTTTATCCTTTGACTAGATTGAGCATTTTTTTCTCCTTCAACCATTTTCATGCCATCATATTTTCCCTTCATACTTTCTACCCCGATTTTTTGCACATGCTTGTCTCCACCATAGATTAGTTTAAGATTTTCCCAAACCTCATAAGAAGTCTCTAAACCATGTGTATCAATATATTTAGCATTAGATAGAGTACTTACTATAGCCTCAAATGCTTGCATATTCTCCTGCTGCTCCTTCAATTGATCTGCAGTGAGAGTCCTAATAGGAACAACATATTTGATCTCAACATGATTCCAAAATTATGGCCCCATACCTTTTAGATATATTTTCATCTGGTCACTCCATATTGTGTAGTTATCTCTTGTGAGCTTAGGACCTTCCTTCAACATTGGATCTTTTCCTCAAGCTATTAAGCTTACCACAAAGAAGACCAAGAGCTCAGATACCAATTGTTAATACTATAAGGTCCAACATTACTGAGAGGGGGGGGGGAGTGAATCAATAATCTATCAAATTTGATACTTTTCACAATTCATTCAATAATATTGACCACATTCATGAACTTTGAAATTTATGCATGCAATAAACAAACTAACCAAACAACCATTCAAACATGCAACAAAGTGACACCAATATTGTTATTATGGAAACCTTGGTTAAAGGTAAAAACCATAATGGGAATCAAAACCCACTAATAATTTGCACTCTTTTGAAATACACCCTATTAAAGGCCTAGCCTTGTTAGAAGCTTACAATGATGCCCAATTAGGAGAAGACCCTATTAGGAGTCACTCGGTTAAGGGATTTGCCTCTAGCCTTGTTAGAAGCTTTACCCTATTAGGAGTAACCATGTTAGAGGATTTCAAACCCTAATTAAAGAGCCACCTAATTAATGGATTTACAATTTCAGACCTATTAGGATCTACCCAGTTAATGGATTTTCGTGGAGAATCTATTAGGATTCAACAAGTAAAATGATATGAGTGTAGCACTTCTCCTCTATTTGTTCAGATCTAATTAAGCATAAACATTGCTTCTCTTTCAAAAAATCTTTTCTCTTCACTCAACCACACCTTCACATCCATGATCTACACTTGCATAATTCACTGATTTACATATAAATACATTACATGTTCATCAGGGCCTTAGCTTCCTTAGAAAATGTATTAAATTTAAATTTCAATCATTCCCGCTTGATCCTTGACCCCTAAAATTATTATCAATCTAGAATATTCAATTAAACATTGAGGTCGACCACAAGATCCGTTGTACATTGATCTAAAACAATAATCAAACTTTATTTAACTTTCCAAACACACTTCCAAAACTTGATAGATTTGATCACCTAAAAAAATGAAACAAAAAATCATCATTACCAATCTATTATCCCAGGTCACTATGCCACCTAGATCATGAAGAGATCCACCACAAGAGACCGCATCATCATCAGTCACCAATCTAACACCAGCTGTTCAAACCTATTCAAACATTTTTGTATATAGCACAGAGTGATCTTTTGTCAGCTAAAATAATGTCTTGCAAAACTCCAATCTTGTAGTTATGATGGGACCAATAAAACATCCTAGTCAAGATAAACATATCATGAACACAACACTTGGATCCATACTGATTTGACAAAACAATCAAATCATTCTCTGTTTGTCACTATATATTCTTCTGTCTGCCTAGTTGCACTTCAATCGACCATAACTCTCTGCACACTTATTTCTAGCCTCTGCAATTCAACATACAATATATAGGACATCTCAGAGTCTCCTACAAGAGACACACACTCCAAATCCTTCACATACTCACCGCACATTGGATTCAACAACTCAAATACTTATCAACTCACTGTCAATCAACACATTACTTAGTTGACATCAATGACAACACCATAACTGATCTTCCCATCATCAAACTTGTACCAATCAATACTCAATCAACCTCTGCATCAGTTATGCCAACAATGTAATCATTACCCAAAGGTAGTAAAAAAAAATCACAGTGGAAGAATGTCATGTAAGAGTCATGAAGAAGAGTCTTTTTGGGTTGACATCATGAAGACAAAAAATCATAGGTATGTATGTTTTGAATCATCCCCAATTAGACAACACAAAGACACATTTAAAAATTGTGGCACATGCATGACATAACATGTAACACCATATAGAATAAGTGAGATATAAATAGAGGAATGCCACGACAGATCGATTCCTTTATCACCTTACACCAATAGAGTAACAAGGGTCATCTAAAGAAACCTAAACAAAACATATACCAAATAACACATCATGAGGAAGCACATTACACTAGGAAAAAAAATAGAATCCACCGTATAAGAGGAGCTAGTCAAGCATATCACCTTCCCCCTATCTTAGTCTATAGTGTTTAGGGAAGGTGAGAAACGCAAAAGAGGAACAACATAAAGTACAATAGATTGAACAAAAGCCAGTTCCAGATAAGGGCCATACTGTGAAGATGGGTCACTTTGTTCATCACTAGGACCAAGAGATAATTGTTGTGAAAACATAGCGGGTAAATCATGATTAACATCAATAAGATCATACATATCATCATAATCACTAGTATGGATATCATCATTAGTTATGTTAGGAACATCGAAAACATCATTATCAAGAGTGTCTTCTTCATCCAAATTAATTGTAATAGAATCCAAGATATGAATAAAATTATCATGTTTGTTCGATTTCATCTTTTTCAAGTTAACTTCCTCCTTTGGTTCAAACATAGGCTATTCAAAGGGAATCAAAGAATCAATAGGTGTTTTGGGTGAAAAAATATTTTAGGTAGCATGTTGTTGGGCTCTAGTACAATGTTTATGACAACAATTATGAGCACAATGGTTACACTTGGTGCTTCTAGAAATTGAGTTTGGATCAAGATCAATCAACATCATGCCCTTTTCTTCTTTAGGAGGAAGAATGGAATGAACCACACTAGGTTGAGAGATAACATCAATTTTTTTTTATAAGATATATGAGGTGGAACAGAAGCATATATAGGAGGTGTGGGTGGTGTAGGGAGAATTCCAATTCTAGGGAAAGGAGATGGAACATCCGTAGGTTTTATAAGCTCGCAAATCTTTTGAATTTTTAAGTTTTGATATCAAAATAAATTGTCTTTGCGGGGTTGAGTTGGTTGGGGCATAAAAGCCAAAATAAATCAAGGTCAATAGACTCTCTAGGCACTGAAGGCTAATAAAGACTATGATTAACAATCATGATTCTCCATTGTGGAGAAATTTCAAACACTTAGAGACATGAGAGGATACAAATTTCATGGAGGTAATCCAAGGAAGACCAAGTTTGACTTGAAACTGATCAGAAGCTGAGTTGACAACAAAGGTGACATCTAAAGTTTTACCACCAACTTCTATGAGAAATGAAATATAACCTTAAGTAGGATAAAGGAAACCATTGCACGTTTGGATCATAACATCAAATTTATTATAGAACTTTATCGATTTGAGATAAAATTCAAATTACTTAATGTCCATCATTGACTATTTTATAAGTTACCTAGTTTGATTTCATTCAAACATAAGCAACTCAATAATTCATATCAAAAGTTGCGGTTACAAACTTAACATCAAAACACATAACATATTCTTCCATTAGAATAGAAACCTCAGAAACATACTACAACTCATGATTACTCACACAATATTTGGTAACATACTAAAAACACTAAGTCAATCAATTGACATCAATTAAAACCTAATAAATGATTCACCCATCATTAAATATGTACCAATAGTCATAAATGCAATACTTAGCATCACTACATAATTTATGATAATAATCTCCCCCTTTGGCATTAATGGAAACACTCTAAATTTCTCCTCTTAAATTCTAAGTTCTTCTTGGAAATACTATGTCTCTCTCATGGATATCCTCTTACTGACTTTTGCAAAATGTTTCCACTTCTGTATGTACCTCTGATTATATGTCTTCTCATTGTTTCATATAGATTCATCACCTACATACATATTCTCCCCATTTGATAATAATGCCAAAATTATCTAATCATTTAGTCATCTCTAATTATACTTGACTGTTCTTTGCTTATTTTTCCCTCATCACTACATCACCACATCATGCTAAGACTTCTCCCCCTATGGAGTACTCCACCTCTACATCAATTCATACACATGGTATTTTGATAAACACATATGAACTAATGCAATCAACATCATCCTCTAATTAGCTTCAGATAGGGGAATAACCCCTAATCTACCTTTGCGATACTCAAAGGTATCCTTTGGTAATGACTTGGTGAATATATCAACAACTTATTCTTTAGTAGGAACATAGTCAAGCCTTACCTCCTCCTGTACATGTTCTCTTAGAAAATGATATTTATTGCAATGTGCTTTTCTTTGAGTGCTTCATTGGATTCTTGAAAATGTTTATTGATCTAGTGTTATCACAATAGATAACAACTAGTTTTGTGACCTTCTCATGAATTCTTTGAAGAACCTATTTTATCCATATCACTTGTTGACAATTAATAGTTGTAGAAGCATACTCCACCTTTGAAGTATATTGAGAAATACAATTCTACTTTTTACTAGTCTAGGAGACTAATCTTTCACCAAGAAAGAATGCTCCAACGCTTGTTCTCTTCCTATCATCAACATTACCTTCCCAATCTGCATCAGTAAACAAATTCAAAGAAAAATATCCATCCTTACCATACCATAGGCCATAATATTTAGTTCCCTTGAGATATCTAAAGTTCCTCTTCACTACAACCATATGTGAGTCCTTTGAATTTGAGGAAAACCTTGCAACAATACCAACAACATGTGCAATATCCAGTTTACTATGAACCACATACTGAAACTTACCGATCATGAATCTATATTGAGTTTCATTTACCTCTTTGGGTTCATCCTCCTTAGATACTTTTCAACCCGTGACCATAGGTTTTCCCACTAGTTTTGAGTCATGCATGCCAAAATTTTTCTGAATCTCCTTCATATACTTGGATTGACTGATGTATAACCCTTTCTTCATTTGTTGTAATTGAAGACTAATAAAGAATTTTATTTATCCTATCATTGACATTTTAAATTACTTCCTCATTTCTTCGACAAATGACCTACTTAATGCTTCATTTCCACCAAATATTATGTCATCAACACAAATTTCAAAAATCAATACCCTATCTTCACTTTCAAATTTTAGATATACATTACTATTGTCACTAGTTCTTGTGAAACCAATCTGAATAAGATAATCATGCATCCTTTCATACCATGCTATTGGAGCTTGTTTTAGTCCATACAATGCTTTATGCAATTTACATACCATGTCTTTACCTTTTTCAATAGAAAAACCTTCAGGCTGCTTAATGTATACTTCTTCTAACACACCATTCAAAAAATAATTTTACATCCATTTGATAGACCTTAAAACCTTTATAAGAAGCATATGCCAAAAATATCCTTACACCTTCAAGTCTAGCAACATGTGCAAAGGTATCACCATAGTCCAATCCTTCTTGTGCATAACATTTTTAAACTAGCCTTGCCTTGTTTCTGATCACTTCTCCTTTCTCATTTAGCTTATTCCTATAGGCCTATTGAGTACCTATAACATTCTTGTCAGTAGGTCTGGGTAATAACATCCATGTATTATTTTTCTCTATTTGATCTAATTCCTCTTTCATGGACTTAACCCAATCATTATCTTCCAAAGAATCTTTAACAGTTTTAGGTTCTAATTCAGATAGTAAACAAGTAATTTCCCTTATATTACTCCTTTGTATCACTCAAGCATTTTTATCTCCAATAATATGATCTTGAGGGTGATTAAGTTTCACATACCTTGGGAGTACCGGTTTTGTTCTTTGGTTACCTTCATCATGATTTTCCGATTGTGGATCATTCACCACTTCATTTATCTACGGTACTGTATATGGCTCCATCATTTAAACATAAACAAACTTGTCATAGTCTTCTGGTTCCTTCTTGCCATCTTCCTAATTTTTCTTAGAAAATTCATCAATTCTAACATTTTCACTTTCAACCATCTTGTTGGTATACTTGTTCAAACACTAATAAGATTTACTTCTAATAAAATATCCTAGAAATATCTCTTCATCTCTCTTAGAGTTAAATTTACCATTTTGTTCATCCTTCTTTATATTACATTTACTTCCAATGTTTTTGAAATAAATGACACTAGGAGTATGACCATACCATCACTCATAATTTATTTTGTTTGTACCTTTCTTAAGTTGTACTTGGTTCAAAGTATAGACAATATTACTTACCACTTCTCTCCAAAAGCTTTGAGCCACTCCCTTTTGTATCAAAAGTGTTCTTGCACAGTCAATTATTGACCTACTCCTCTCTGCAATTCTATTTCACTGGGGTGTCTTTGGTGCTAACATTTGACTCTTGATTCCATGTTCTTCACAAAATGTTGTGAACTCTTGTGAAGTGAAGTCACCTCCTTTGTTAGATCTAAGATACTTAAGTGCTTTATCTGTTTCTTTTTCAACTCTTTATTTGTACACCTTAAACATGTAGAATGCATCAAATTTATCCTTCAAAACATAACAAACATCATTCTTGAGTAATCATCAACAAACAAGATAAAGTACTTATCTCCATAGTAGCTCCGAGTTCTCATTTGTCCACAAAAATTAGTGTGTACATGGTCAAGAGTTCTCTGTGATGAATAGACTTTACTAGTAAAGCTAGAACTAGTCAACTTTCCAAACTAATACTCCTTACACATAGAATTATCAGGCTTAGCTAAAGTATGAAAACCTATAACACATCTTTTCTTATTGAACTTTACCAAATTATCAAAATTAACATGACAAAATCTTTTATGCCACAACCAATAGTCTTCAACTTTAGTAAACAATTAGTGTTTATTAGTAGAGTTCAATCATAATAGGTTACCTCTAGTCTATTCACCAATAACAATCATATCTCTAGAGTTTCCTAAGATCTTGCAAACACCATTACTAAATTCCAATCTAAAACTTTTGTTATTCAGTTGAGAAACACTTAAAAGGTTGTACTTTAATCCATCAACCCAATAAAAATCATCACAATTAGTGTTATCATTAATTTCTATTGAACCTTTACCTCTTACCACACATGGAGAACCATTATCGAATCAAACTGCTCATCCATCACATTCCTCTATTGAAATAAATTTTATTATGTCACTAGTCATGTGATGTGTACACCCACTATCTATTATCCAGTCACTATTGCAATTCATGCTTGCAATCAATTCTTTTTCCTCATTATCTCCATCTACACCGGTTGAGGGTTCTTCTTTGACTGTAGCAAAGACTATCTCTTCCTCATCATATCTTCCATTTGATTCTTCATCAGTCACTCCTTTTAGGTAGCATGCCTTCTTTCTCTTGTATTTGAAGTTCCTAAATCTCTTGTACTTATCATGTTGGATTACAGAGAGGGGGGAGGGGGTTAATTTAGTAATCCCTGATCCAAAATACCTAAAATACTTTTCTCTGATTAACTCGGTAGTAGCTTGATAGAAACATAGTTCATTATTTATCGACAATAGTAAATAAACTATAACAATCAATAAATCATTCACACAAATCATTTATCACATGTAACACCAATATTTAACGTGGAAACCTAGCTTTGGGAAAAACCATTGTGGGAATTATCACCCACTAAGAAAACACTATTTTGAAGTATGCCTGGTTTAGAGCCAATTTGATTAAAGATTACAATACACACTATTAGGTGTGACTCGGTCAAGGGATTTACCTCAGATCTATTAGGATCTTCACCCTTTTAGGAGTGGCCTTTTTAGAGGGCTTCAAACACTCTTTGAAATGTTTACCTTTTTCAAGGATTTTACAATAAGATTGTTAAGTCCACTCTATTAAGAAATTTATCTGTTACAAATGATAATAAGAAACAATAATGAAATTGACCTGTAGATTTGCAACTATCTTTGCATATTCAGGTCCTTTGTTCTCTCTTCAATCTTCACTTCAATTCTTCATTATCCACTGGCATCAACACTTCATCAAATCTCTATTTTTCCACTCAGAATCTCTTTGTTCCTTCTCCTCTGTATCAGTCAGTGACTCTTCTGTTCATCACTTTCCCAACTATTTGTCCATATAAGATCATCATTTATATAGACAAATTTTGCCTCTTAATATCCTCTATTATGTTTTCCTTTAATCAATCTTGACTATTCAATTCATTATACCTTGAATTCAGATCTCGGTAATACGTTTCCTTTTCACCTTGGAACTTGAAATTTTCTAAAAAATTATTCCTTCTCTTTTTGCCGCTTAGATCTTTCTGCAGATCTTCTCCTTGAATTTTCATAACCGTAGATCTTTGTAACTAACTTTCCTCATCATCATGATCATCCAGCTCATCATAGCGAATCATTAAATGCTGATTTAATCCTTATTTAACAAATGTTCCTTCCTTAGTGTTCTTCCTTTTAATTTTAGTTAACTTCGCTCGGTGCCTAAACCTTTCTTTTCTGTTTGGTGTCTTGAGTTCCTTTTTCTTTACTAAGTGACCTTTCCTTTTTCCTTTACCTTACCGAGTGACTTTTCCTACTCAGTAGCCAAAACACTTTTGCATACTGACTTGTCAAATCTTCATTGCCATGCTTTACCGACTTAACATAATCATATGTTAGGTAAAAATAATTATATCAACATTCTCTTAACATTGTCCAATCTGTATCAGTTTCCCATTTATGTTCTTCAACTTCATAACATCTTATTTCTTCTTCTCCTTAACTCATTCATCTTATATCATTACCGAATGATATGACAACATAGTATAAATCATAAATCAAATGCTTGACATCAATGAAAAGACAATAAATGATATAACCTTTCTACTATCATCATGTATTCCTCTTATCTTGGTCGGTCTTCATCATCAACTCCATCAGATAATCAATCTTCAATATTACTATCAGTTATAGTAACAAAAGGGTGATTTATCTTTGAATGTGTTTAGTGATGCTGATTGGGTAGGTAATGTTGATGATCAAAAGATAATAAGTGGAGGTACATTATTTCTTGGGGAAAGGCTTGTATATTGGACAAGTAAGAAGCAAAACTGTATATCTCAATCAATAATTGAAGCTGAGTACGTTTCTATTGCAATTAACTGTACATAGGTAGTATGGATAAAGAATATTATGGAAGGAATTTAGGAGAAGGTAACTAAACCGATGGTTATCTATTGTGACAATACAAATTCTATTAACATTTTAAAAAACTTGGTGATGCACTCTAAGACTAAGAATATAGCTATTGAATATCATTTCTTAGAGAGTAGGCACAAGAAAAGGAAGTGAGGTTGGAGTATGTTCCAACTAAGGAGTAGGTTGCTTATATTTTCACTAAGATATTACCTAAGGATACATTTGAGTATCTAAGAGGTAGGTTGGGGGTCATTCGCCTATAAGTTTTGAATTAAAAGAAGATGTAGTTGCATATATCCAAGTGTATCCAATGAATATATTTATGTTTGGATTGATGTTGTGAGGCTACTCCTTAGGGTGAGAAGTCTATGTAGTAATGTGTTTTGATTAGTCAAGTACAAAAGAGAAGATATCAGGTGTGTTTGGTTCCTTTGGAATTTTTGTCAAAGGGGGAGAATGTGCATTTGAAAATGTTCAGAGTTATAGAAGAGAAGTGCAGATGAGAGAAGTTCAGTGAAAAGAGAGAGTAAATGTAGAATAGGTGAAATAAAAAAGTGGGAATATCTTTTTATTTCTAGTGTTGTTGGTGTTGAGAAGGTTTGTACATAATGTATCATGTTGAAGAGAGGAAGAGAGTGTTTCCATCAATGTCAAAGGGGGAGATTGTTGGCATAAATAATTCAGTAATGGTAAGTGATTTATGGTGTTGTCATGATAAAGATTCGATTGCATGATGATTAGTTATTTGGTTGTCATTGATGTCAAGTATTGACCTAGTGTTCCTAGTATATTGCTAAGTATAAGTATGATGATCAAGGTGTTGTGACGCATTTCAATTGTAGTGATTCTTATGAGAGACTTTGAGATGTCTCTGAATGTTAAATGCATGACCGTTACTATTGATATAGACCAATAAGAAAGTTATGATCATATGAAGGTTAACAGTGCAACTGCTAGAATAGTTAGTTACAAGCGATAGGTGATTTGATTGGTTTGTCAAATCTATGTTGAGGTTTATGGTGTGGTCACATGAGAAGGTTTTTGATAATATGTAGAAGATATGGTTGCAATTGAAACTAATTTGAGTGACTGATGTGCAAGATAGGTGATTGGTGAGCAAAGACAGAGTTGTTAACAACTTAAAGTGTTTATGTTCTTGAGTGCTAGTTGTTAAATCTTTGATCGATGATTAGTGTTGAATTGATTGAGCTAGTAATGATTTAGTGTCGTGTCTTCATGATTGGAGGTGATGATCTGGAATCACATTGTTTGATGCTAGCATGTGGAGAATATTCTAGAGGAAGTATGTGTTTGGTCAAAATGTGTTTGACCCCTTGACACAAAATTATATGTAATTCATTGTATAGGCCTTTGCGGTCTTGGAAAATTGTTTTGTACATTGAATTTTGTTTTGTGGCACATTGGACCTAAGAGGGATATTTGAAATTCAAATCTATTTAAGATTTAGAGCTTGATTAAGGTGGTGGACTTAATAGTTCATTATATAATGGGTGAAGTTGGAATTTAAGTGTGTTGATCATGTGTTGGACAAGTGCGGTTGTAAAGTGGGAGTTGCAATCAAGCTAGGAAAAAGTTAAGTGTATTGTGTGCTTCAGTGGATTTGATCAAGTAGAGGTAGTGCTATTATAAAAATCATTATTTTTGTTGATCCCTAACAGTTACAGCAGTCAAAATCCCTTTACCAAGTGGATCCTAGTAGGTCCTTATTGTAAATCATTTAACAAGGTGACACATTATCTCATTTCTAAAGTCCTCTAAAAAGGCTACTCTTGATAGGTAAAGCTCCTAACAGGGCTAGAGGTAAATCCCTTAACCGGGTAGTTCCTAACAGTCCTATTGTAAACTCTTAATAGGGGTTAGTGTAGGATCATGGTATGCCAAAAAGTGGCAATGTGAAAAAATAAAATTTTCACTTGTCCAAAAGCACACTAATCCATTTGTTGACTTTTTAGTAGGCCTGGGTGTTAGTACACCTGGAAAATCCAAAATCCAAAGCACATGCCTAATAAGATATCTGATATTATCAGATATCTAATTTTTGCTAGTAATTATATATTTACATAGCTCAACCGCGTTCAACATTTTCACTGTGAAAATGTTGAATGCGGCCAGGGATTTTGAATATCCTTTGTTATCATATATCCGATTTTGCTAAAATCTTAAGGTAAGTTCAATCTTTAATTTTTTATTATTTTTATTGTGTTTTAATAGAAATTTGTAGTTTTTGATATAAAAATTAGCCCGTTTAAACGAGTTTTTTTAATTCATTGTAATTATCTATTTGTTTTCTAATTATAATCAGACATGGACTCAAATCAATCAAAAAAACCTCCCAATGATCCCTCAAATAATCTAGAACCACCTCCCAACAATCCCCCACTTTCAGAAGACAAAGCAGTTTCAAATCCTCACCGTTTAGAGGATCTCATAGGAGACAATCTAAATCAACTTAGAGGATTTCAAACCACATATGAAAATATCCCCACATTGCACCCCATTTTTACCACATTGAACTCCATTATTGAAAACATGGAGAAACTTACACAACAACATAATGTTGCACTTCTTTGGTGCAATTCTATGCACGCCCAATTTGACGATGGGCTTGACTATGATCAAGTGATGAACCTAAACATAACAAAACATGATATATGTGATCTTTTTATGGATCCCAAAACCGGTCTAAAAGTGGATCCTAAAAACCCCAAGTTGTCAATTAAATGGTGTACAAATAATATAATACGTGACAACTTTTGGGACCATTGGTGGATGGTTTTTGATAGACCACCTCACACCAATTTGGATGTCCCATTTTATTTCATTAAAAAATTGTATGCTGAATTTGTGCTTGGTCACAAGGTCAATTATTGGAGTATGAGACCAAACCAGGGTGTAGGTTTAGGCACTCCTCAGGATAGGCCATGGGCACACCAGGTGAAATCCCGCGCATATGTCCCCCCTCTTGAGATTTCACCACCTCCCACAGTGCAACATCCTGATATTATTGTTGAGGCTGGATCACAGACTATTTGAGCCATTCACACCTTGAGTGATCTGTTGGTTATGCAGAGCATGACATTGTTTCCTCATCTTGATGCTTCTAGCCCTTCCACATCCTCTACGAGCTCACATGTTTGTTTGCCCCACACTTGCATTATGTGCAAGAATTTGTGCTTAGGTCCCTTGAATGTTAGTGATGCATATAACTATGTCTTTGAGGTGGATGATACTACACAACAAACTACAGGCACTAAAGAACCTCATGAATATGTGCATCAGGGGAATACAAAGCCATGGACTCGTACTATTACGGTAAGGGTAAATAGTTCACTTTTTACATTGTATTTAATTTTTATCATTCGTATTTTTAGTAGAATTTTCTTATAATACTTTTCCACTTATATATTTTTATGTGTTACATTTATGTTTAGTTGATGATAGAGGAGGAGATGTCACAGGTGGAGGGGTCCACGCTTTCGACCATATTATTTGGTCTTGACACTTCCACAATACATATGTTTTAATGTAATCATTGGTTTCCTTAAATTATTATAATAGTATATATACGTGTGTTTTCTAATTTTATGATCATCTTATTACATATTGATGCAGGTGTCACCACTTGCCTCCGGGGGGAAATATGAGGGGGTGCAGGCATCAGGAATTGACAAGGGGAAGGTAATTAGGTAATTTAGTTTTTTTATGCATACATGTATACTTGTCAGTTGTGCGTACTCATTTTTAATTTACATGGATTATTTGACAGAGAGTGGTATCTGATGATGTCGTGAGACCGTATCGCCATGATAGAGTCACATGCATATCAATTTGTAGTGATAGCCCCACGGTACATATATTTATAAAGTTTTTTATGTGTATTTTACTATCAAGTATATATAATATGATCAAGTTATGATAGTATGAAGTATCTGTTTGACTTTTCACTAGTACAATTTGCACCCTTTTCGACGGACTATTGGTTGAAGTTTCTACCCAAATGGGTCGAATACTGGACCAATTGATTGGTCACTATTTTTGGCATCGAAATATCGACATATCTCTTTAATTGTAGAATGTTTGATGCCAATCTTGGTTGAAAATGATATTGGTAAGTGGTGGTATATTAGTCAAAAATTCGACCCAAGTTGGTCGCAATGCTTGGCCCGTTCGACCAAGATGCAAAAACCATGATGGTCATATTTCAACCAAATTACATCTCAATATAGACAAATATTGGTCAAAATATTTGGCCACTCCGACCAGGATGCCAAACCCACGGTGCCATAGTTAGACAAAAATGGTCGATTATTAGACCAAACTAGGTAAGAGTTTCGACGCAGGTTAGTCGAACCGTCGACTACGGTTAGTCAAAATTCAACTAAATATGGAACGTTAAAAAAAAAATGAATGAAGATAAATATCCAGACTAATCACCAATGACATATTGATCGATGATTAGTCTAGATATTTATCTTCAGGTGTCCACACTCATTTTGCTGCTTGTTGCTAGCGGGTCCCTGCTCGTTCTATTTTCCAGACTGCTTTGGGCTCTAGCAATCCATCTACTTGTTGGGGATGCTAGTGGTGCTACAGATAGAGTCCTTAACCAGTCCTTAACCTGATGAGTCCTCACGTTATCAAAATTTCAAGTCTAGCTTGAGAAAATCACCCATCTCAAAGGATGTGGACCTAATGACACTGACCCACTATACCCAAGGATTCCATGGAGCCAATATTACAAAGAATTTTCAGCGGGCTTGCAAGTATGCTATTAGAGAAAATATTGAGAAGGTGATTTTCAATTGTGGCGGCTTTTGCAAACTAGATTTGGTTTGCATGTTTGTAGTGTGGAAGTAGTGTTGGGGATGCTGGTGGTGCTACAGATAGAGTCCTTAACCAGTTGTTGACAGTGTGATCAGTGAAAAACTAATCTATTTTGAAATGCATAGACATGTCAAACATTAGTTATGAGAATATACCTAACTTATAAAGAAAACTATTTGCAAAGACACTCAGATAGAGCTTAAATGGGAGCACCCTGTCACTGTTTGATTTGCTCTCACTTTAGGGATGTGGGTGTGCTCTCAAATCACTTGGAGTATATCCCTTATGATAGTTAGGAGGTTTCAGGATGGATTAGGGACCATAAGAACCCCATAATGGCACAAAACTGGGTATAGAACACCCATTTTTTGTCTAAGGCCTTAAGGATCCTAAAAGGCTCAAAATGTAGTTATGCTATTGAATGCTTATTCTAAGTTGATTTTAATCCAAAATAGACGTGATATGATAAAGAAGCTATGAAAAAAATGAAAGAAACTAAGTTAATCCATTATTGCTAATCTATGATGTGTGTTAAGAAAGCTTGAAAATGATGAAATCTAACAATTATATGCTAAAATCTTAAGATCTAAGATTAAACTAGCATTATAACCTTACTATGAAATGAAAGGTGAATTGGTGCTTTTCTCTTAGGAAGTGAGGGTATTTATAGGATTTGGGAAGGGCTTGGGTTAGGTGGATGAGTCAAGGTTAGAGGTAAGGTTAGGGGGAGAGTTAGGGGTATGGTAAGGTTTATCTTGGGTTAAGGGTTGCTCACACATGTGTGGAAGAAGAGACATGGGTCTCTTTATGAGGCTATAAGAAGCCTTAAAGAGTGTGTAAGAGATTGAAATGAGTGTGTGAAGCTCATTTGGGGAAGGGTTTGACTAAAAGTCAAAGAGACTTGGATTAGCTTAGGAAAAGTAGGTAACTTCTCCTAAATAGGTTTAGGGAAGATTAGAATGGTTTAGGAAAGGTTAGAAGATTCTAGGCTTTTGAGGCTTTAAATAAATATAAAATTTATTTAGGGATTGTGACATCATTTATTGAATATTGATCCAATAAAGAGAGGAAAATCATTTAAATTTGATTTAAATGCTTTGGGGAAAGATTCTTTAATTAAAGATGCTTAATTAAAATAAAGGAATTTAATGGCATAAAGTATATTAATTAATTAACAAATGATGATGTCATTAGGGGTTTTTCAAAAAAATAAAAATACTTTTATTTTCTAAAAGATTTTTAGGTGTCTACATTTTTCCCCTCTTTGATGCAATGCCGCAAGTGGCGTGGTGTCAAAGACAAGAAAATAAGATGCCCCAGACTAGAATTTAGAGGAATAAGGGGTTGTGCCCCCTCGAGAAAAAAATGCAAAGAGGAAACTTTGTGGAATTTTCTTGAAAGGAAACAAAAGGAGGAAGGAAAGGAAGAAGAAGGGGGGATAAATAACCAAGATTCTAAGAGAAAAGATGGATGAATGCAAGGTGAGATGGAATGCAAAATGTAGGATGCAGCTACATGAAGATGTAAGATGCAGGATTAATCTAGATGATGCAAGATGAAGGGGATTTGGGGAGCTCCAAGTGTAAATGTGGAGAGCACAACCTAGTTTGATATATCAATGCTAGAGACCTGCCAAGGTTACGAAAGAACACAAGGTTTTGTCACTAGCGTTGCATAAGACTGATGTGAAAAAGACACGTAGGGTTACCCCAACATCACACATGATCCCAAGAGGAAACATGGTAGAAACGATGTTGGAGAAACCACAAGAAAATGACATTTCCCAAGTGCACCATGTAACCTAGAAGATCACATGTGAAACGTGCAAGGGTCATGTTTGACTGACTCACATGAAGAACCAAAAAGATCAAAAGACCTTGCCCCAGATTGTTTGCATTCGCAACACACCATGATATAAAGGATTGTGGTGACTTTGAGTAGAGAATAACGAGAAGTTGTAAAAGATTAACAAGATCCAAAGGATAAAATCCAAGACCAAAATGAGAACTCCAAAAGACATCCTTTGCCAAGGAGAGAGATTGATGTGATTGATGGTGGGAAGATTGGACTGAACATGTAGAAGGATACATTGACACGGACCTGGTGTGATTGGTGGAAGATTAGGTCTAATAAGAGGAAGGATACATCCTCAAGGATCCACTGATTGATGAGAGAATAAGTGTTGTTGTTCACTGGAAAATGATGAAGTTCAAGAATAATCGCTGGGATCAAGAATAATCGACAATTGATATTGCTGAAGTAAAAGGCTAGGTAGGACAAGATTTTAGATCAAATGCTGTTGTAGGACTGACAAGGATATGTACAATGAGACGCGAGGATTATGTAATGGATGAAGAAATATTTACAACGGCTATTTATAGAAGCTCAGGATTTTGGGATAGGAAGATCTCACTATACAAGATATATATAGTAAGGATTACGCTATACAAGATATATATAGGAAGAATTGCACTATATAGGATATGATACAAGATACGTGCAGGAGGGATTGCAGATTTTCTTGAGGATTAGAAAGATGAATGTTGGGGGATGGTGGATGGGGATGAGGATGGTAGAAAAAGGATTGGGTTTTGGGATGGGGGGATGAGAGTTTGATAGATAATGACTCAGTCCACTATGTATGGCACCTGTTTGCCAGGTTTTCACCAACATACTTGCCCAAGGCGCTTGAATTGCCAAGTTTTTACTATTGGATGAATGATTTTTCTTTGCTTTTTTGCTTTTTTTGTATTTTTTTGCTTTTTCCAATTTTTATGGATTTTCATAATATGTAGGATTTGGTTCAGGCATAGAACCTCTTCAGATGTATGATGTTGATTGGGTCATTCAAAGGCTCACCGTCTAGTGTAGATAGCTGATAGGCTCTAAAGCTAAAGCATGTTGTGACAACATAGGGGCCTAGCCAAGTAGGCTCAAACTTGCCTTTCTTTTCTTAATTTGATTGGACTTTTTGATTTTCTTTGAGGACCATGTCACCGACCTAGAACTGTCTAGGATGGACCTTCTAGTTATAACTCCTTTTGAGTTGATTCTGGTATGCAACTAGATGATCATATGCTTGCTGTCTCTTTTCATCTAGCAGATCTAGCTATGTGAGACATGCCACACAGTAGTCTTCATTAGTGGTGTAGTTTTTCATGGAGACTCACAATGATGGGAGATCGACCTCGATGGGTAGAATGGATTCAACACCATATACAAGGGAATATGGGGTGGTGCCTATGGGAGTGCGATAAGAAGTGCGATAGGCCCAGAGGGTGGGATTTATCTGAAGGTGCCAGTCATGACCATAATCATTGACAACCTTCTTGAGAATTTTTAGAATAGTTTTGTTGGTTGCCTCAGCTTGGCCATTTCCTTGGGGGAAATATGGACTAGAGAAATGGTGATGGATGTGGAGTCTGGCACACAGATCATGCACATGTTGGTTTTCAAAAGGTGTGCCGTGGTTTGTGAAGATGGTAGATGGTATGCCAAAGCAGAAAATGATATGGTAAAGGATGAACTTGGATATTTGGATGCCAAAAGTTAGGGTGAGTGGAATTTCTTTAACCCATTTGGTGAAGTTCTCTGTGGCAGTTATTATGTACTTATGTCCATTAGAAGAGAGGGGAGTGATTAAGCCGATGAGGTCGAAGCCCCAACATGAAAATGGCCAAGGTGGCACAATGGGCTGCAAGTCTTGTGCTGGTGCATGAATCAGATTTGCATGCTACTGAAATGGTAGACATTTCTTGACAAATTCACAAGCGTCATATTCCATGGCTAGGCCAATAGTACCTGACTCGAAGCAACTGCTTAGCTAGAACCATGCCACTCATGTGGGCACCACAAATTCCAATGTGGACCTCTTGTAAAGCTAAGATGACCTCATTTGAATCTAAACACCTAGAAATGATATTGTGATATCCTCAACGATAAAGGGTGTTGGCTACAAGAGTGTAGCAAAAAGCTCTATGAATTAAGTTTTGGAGTTGGTTGTTGGTGAGATGGGGAGATATGATACCATTCTTTAGATATGCATGGATTTTGTGATACCATGGGGACTAAGGACCAACCAAGACACACACCATTTCTACATCGGTGTTCTCATAAGCTGGTGTGTGTAGCTACTTGACTAAAAATTTGTATTATGATGCGTCGCGTGGGATCTCTAGCAAGGATCCGATAGTTTCCATTGCGTTAGCCGCTTTGTTCTAAAGACTTGGTATCTACGTGAACTTTAGATTCAAGAAATGCTCTTTTAGTCTATCCACCAGTTCTTTGTAGGATAGCAACTTGTCATCCTTTTTTGGTATTCATCTAGGACTTGCTTGATAATTAGCTGGGAGTCTCCAAACACTTGCAGTTTTGTTATGTTCCATTGAATGGCTGTTTTGAGACCTGAGATGAGTGCCTCATATTTTGAAATATTATTAGTATATGGGAATCCCAATTTGAATGATTTTGGAATATAGTCACCTTGAGGTGTGACGAACAGGATTCCAACCCCTGATCCATGTGATGTGTAGGAGCCATCAAAGTATAACTTCCACATGGGTTGTTCTTCAATCATACATAAGTGCTCATCAGGGAATTCCATGATTAGTGGATAGGCATCCACCAGGGGTGCTTATGCTAGCTGATCAACAATAACTTTCCCCTTGATTTCTTTTCAATCGATGTACTAGATGTCAAACTCACTGAGTAGCATGACCCATTTTTCCATATGGCCTGTGAGAGTTGTTCTTGATAATAGATATTTGAGGGGGTCCACCTTTGAGATGAGCTTGATTGTGTGGCTAAGCATGTAATGCCTAAGATTTTGAGTGGCGAAGACCACTACAAGGCATGATTTCTCCATTGGTGAGTAATTCAGCTCATAGCCAACTAGAGTTTGACTAATATAGTAGAAGGCTCTCTCTTTGTTATCATCATGATGCTGTGCTAATAGTGCCCTAAGTGCTGTAGTGGTCACTGAGATGTAGAGTATGAGTGGGTGTTTTGAAATTGGTGGTACAAGAATTGGAGAGTTGGCTAGGTATTCCTTGAGCTTCTCAAAGCTTTTATGACAGATGGGATCCCATTTGAAGCTTGTGTCTTTGTAGAGTAGGTGCGTGAAAGGTTGGCACTTGTCTACCAACTGTGATATGAATCATTGCACTGATTGGAGCTTTCCTTGTAGGCTCCAAAGCTATTTGAGTGCTCTTGGTGGAGGCATATCTGTTATAGCTTTGACCTTCTTGGGGTTGATCTCTATGCCATGCCATTATACAATAAAGCCTAGAAGCTTTCCAGATGTTACACCAAAGACACACTTCTTCGGATTCAGCTTCAAATGATAGTGATGGAGACGATCGAACACACTCTCAAGGATGTTGAGATGTTCACATCGTGTTTTAGATTTTACAAGAATGTCATCCAAATATTCTTCCAGGATCTTGTGGATCATGTCATGGAAGATGGCTGTCATAGTTGTTTGACATGTGTCTCCTACGTTCTTTGGCCCAAATGGCATCATGTTGTAACAGAAGGTGCCCCATGGAGTTGTGAATGCTATTTTATGTCGATCTTCTTCTGCTATCAAAATTTGATTGTATCTTGAGAAGCCATTGATGAGTGACAACATCTCATGGCCCGATGTAAGATCTACTATCATGTTTATATTGGGCTGTGGGAAATCATCCTTTGGACATGCCTTATTTAGGTCCCTGAAATCTGTGCAAATTCTAATGTCACCCGAAGGATTCGTGAATGGGACCATGTTGGAGATCCAATATGAGTAATCTATAGCTCTGATAATATTTTCTTGGAGGAGTTTCTTGAGCTTTGATTTCACTAATAAGGCCACTTTTAGATGCATTTTTCTTAGCTTCTACTTGACTGCTTTGACATTGGGATCTACTGCAAGATTGTGTACAACAAGACTTGGATCAAGCACCGACATGTCTGCATACGACTGATGGGCTTCTAAATAGCCATCTTTCTCAGTACTTTTTATCCTCTTTTCAGAACAGTTAATTACACATAGACATGAATTTATAGTTTTCAAGCATATGAACTAATGGTTTTTTATGTATATGTTATATATACGTGGAAACATAAAATGGAAATGTGGATACTTTAAAGACATAATATTTGCTTGAATTCATGGACATGAATGGTAAATGTAGTAGCTATACATGTTAATGAATGTTTCCTTGCCTAAGCTATGTTTTGGGTAGTTACCTCCTGTAGCCGTAGGACTTGCAAGAGTGTTAATTAGAACTTACACCTTTTCCTAATATTAATGATGAGGATATATATGTATATGGTTGGATGTGTACACATTGATTGTTTAGTAGGTGTTGACCGTGGACATTCAAGAACCAACATAGTGGCGCTGGAGTAATCAAAACCAGCCATGGGTTGCAAAATCTTCACAAGCAAGTGAATCAATTACTATTTTTCTGTTGCATGCAGCACGCAGATTTAGTTCCCTTAACATGCTATATTCCTGGAGATTTATTCATGTTCAATAATGTTTTTGTTCTGAGACTTTATGAGTTGTAACTGATCCTCATTTATGAAGTGGTCATATATTTAGGAGATAGTTGTAGTTTCCCTTTAAAATAATCAACTGTTGTGACTCTTTTGGAGTTAGTCGAATGAACTGGTTTTTATAACAGAACTCTTGCATACTGTTTACAATCAAGTGTAATCATTTTTTAATGGATGAATAGAACGTTCAATTCAAGTTTATATCTTTTATCTTGATTGTATTTCCTATTCACTCATTCAAGGGGGCCCACTTGATGAGTGAATTGTTCTATTAGTGTAGAGTTCATTTTCCTATTTATTTATGAGTAATTAGAACTCTACTATTCCTGCAACTATTGATAATAGAATTGGTAGCCTATTCCTGTAGCACAGATGGTTAGAGTAATTCCTAATTGTGATTCCCTTCTTTGTTAGAATAAATTCATTTACCAAGTTCTAGCATAGTTTTCCTGAAGCATAATCATTTGAATTTCATAGATAGCCTTAGATTGAGAAGGTTTGAAGCATATACTTTGCAAATGCCATTCCAAGTTTATGTCCCTGGTCGATAATTAAATGAGATTGAATAATCCATTTGGAAATCATTTAGGGTGCCCAATCCTAAAATAGGTAGTCCATTGCTATGGGTTTCTAATAATGTTATTTGTCCAAGAATTTTTGGCACCATTGCTGGGGACTGAACCTAGGTCACTTGTGTGACAGGCGGGAATACTTACCACTATACTACAACCAAGCCTATCAGTAGCAACCACTATGTTAATAAGAACCTCACTAAATCTTAGATGTCTAGTCTTCTCAAGCTTTTACAAGAAAGTCATCAAGCCTTTGCATGGGACTATACTTATATGAAAGGGTTAGATCCTAAACTTTGCACTCACAGAATCTATATAAGCCTTGAGTACAAGCGAGTGAGACAAGGTCAAAGGAGAATTAATCCCGCTTTGAGAGACATAGTGAAGACCGAGTTGCAAAAGCTTCTTAGTGCTGGTTTCATTTATCCTATCTCTGACAATCAGTGGGTTTCTCCTCTTGTAATTGTTCCAAAGAAGGGGGGAAAGTGGAGAGTTTGTGTTGACTATAGGGATCTGAACAAAGCCACTAAAAAATATCACTTTCCACTACCTTTCATTGACCAAGTCCTTGATAATCTTGCTAGTAAGAAGTATTTTTCATTTCTAGATGGCTTTAGTGGGTATAACCAAATACAAATATCACTAGAAGACCAGGATAAGACAACGTTTACCTGTCCCTAGGGAACATTTGCTTATTTAATTTTTCTATTTGGGTTGTGCAACCTACTTGCTACCTTTCAGAGAGCGGTGCTGGGTATTTTCTCTAACATTGCTACCGACTGTGTTCAAATTTACATGGATGACTTCACCACTCATGGGACCACATTTGAAGAGGCATAAGCCAACTTGGAGAAGGTTCTTAAGAGATGTCAAGATTACAAACTCTCCCTTAACAGTGAGAAATGTTATATGATGATGGAGGAAGGAGTTGTCCTAGGGCACTACCTCTCATCTTTTGGAATTCAAGTTGACCCCGCAAAAATTGCAGTTATCAACACACTTCCCACACCAATTAAGTAGAAAGATGTCAGGAGTTTCCTTGTCCTTGCTGGTTATTATAGGAGATTCATAAAGGACTTTAGCCAACTTGCAGCCCCTTTGTACAACTTGTTAAAAAAGGAAGCAAAATTTGAATGGACAAAGGACTGTGAAGCCTCATTCCAAAAATTGAAAGATGTTTTAACAACAACACCTATTCTTAGAGTACCTAATTGGAAGTTTCCCTTTCACATCCACATAGATGCATCCGACTATTCTATTGGAGTAGTCCTTGGGCAGAAGGGAGGTACTGCTGAACATGCAATTTACTATTGAATAGGGGAAAAATGGAAGCTTAGCAATGTACCTAACATTCAACACTTATTCATTTGAATTGAAATTGGAATTGACATAGCATAAGTAAATCTGGAAATACTTGAAAATTAATTAGGTCAAGATACATACCCCATTATGAAATTGATTTGGAAATACCTATTTTCTAAAGTCTGTATGAGGTTTCAGAAGATTTTACAACCATATCTGTGATAAAAAATTTGAGACGGAAAAAACCCAGAAAAGTTTCATCTTTTCGGTACCAGGTCGAGTTTGACCCTCATAAAAGGTCAAATACCACATTTTTATTCTGAAGCCCAATTCTAATTTTGTTCACAGATCTCAGAAGTTTGGTGAAAAGGGTACCCAAATCTATTCTCTGATTTTTGAAACAATGACTGTAGATATCTGAAAAAGGGGGTTTTGGGAGTGGCTATATAGGGTTTTGCCTTAGTCAAACCCCCATTTTGGTGGTCTCCACCTCCATGAATAGCCGATTGAAATAGAATGTGTGTGTGTATGTATTGAAAGTGTAATGCCAAGATCTAATCCTCTAGATCAAAACCCTAGCATGAATGTGTATGAAACAACAATGCATAGATTTGAATGAGATAGAAAAGCATACCAAGCCCCCAAGGCTAAAGTACTTCTACCAAACTCACAATCTATAATTGTTACTCAATGATTGAATCTTTGAATGCTTGAAAGTTGATGATGGTGGATCAAGGAAGAAAGAATCTCTCTTGCTCCAAATATGTGTTCACAAAGATGCTTGATGTCAACAATGGCTTGATCTTCTATATCATCCTATTGCTATCTTGCATCTTCACCATTCCTTGCTTGCTTGAAATCTTCTTTCTCATGAAATTGAATCCTTTAGAGCACTTGATCATGAGAATTCTTGGTTGTACTTGGTTCTCACAAAACTTGATGAAGAGATGTGAATGATGGATGAGAAAATGAGAGAGGAAGGCCTCCTTTTATAGTGAACTAGGGCACAATCCTCTAGAGGGGCCACCTTGGAGAATTAAATTCCAATTAGGTCCTAACCTTTAGAAAATATACCTAGATTAAATGCAATTAGAGGATTTACCATCCTGAAACCCGAAATGGCTAACCCAGAGGTGGGAAAACAAATATCCCGAAAGCACGATGCCCGAAAATCAAGGATTTTGAAGATTTGAAGGAAGGGGCCAAAATTGAGGTTGGGATTGACCTAGTCAGGTATGACCTCAATCTTGACCTAGTCAAGTTAGAGCTTGATCCTGACCTAGTCAGGATCAACCTCAAATTTGACCCTGGGCCCAGATCTAATCATAATCAAGACAGGAGGTCCCGGGGATGCCCAGAGACCTAGAAATGATATCAGAACATGACAGAATGCCAGGGATACACATAAAATCCTATGATGACTATTATGAAGGCTAGGAGGACTTATTTCTAAGTCCTACCTAGAAAATAGAGCCATGGGAAAAGTGAAAATTTAGGAGAATCCTCAGGATCCTAACCCTTATTTCACCTAGAATGAAGAAGATAAGTGAAAAATGCATCCTAAATGCAAGTCTATCATGATAAATGTACTAAAAGAGGGTTCTAAACCTATCAAGATGGAAGTGCTTCCATTTTAAGATGATATAACTATATTAGTAAAAATTTTCAAGGAGTTGAATTGAATTATACTATTACTGAAAAAGAGCTGTTAGTAGTTGTGTATGCACTAAAAAAATTTAGGCATTACATCACAAGTTATGAAGTATTTATCTATACTGATCATTCAGCTATCAATTACTTAATGAATAAACCTACCATTAGTGGTAGATTAGCATGCTGGTTACTCCTCATGCAGGAATTTAATGTGAAGATAGTAGATAAACCAAGCAAGGCTAATGTAGTCACCGATTTCTTGTCAAGATTGTAAGTACCAGATGATCCTACAGAAATTGATGATAGCTTCCCTGATGAGTACTTATTTTCTATTGATTCTTTTAACCCATGGTATGCAGACTTAGCCAACTATCTTGTTATAGGTAGAAAACTACCTCACTTCTCTCCTAAGCAGCACTGACTGTTAGTTGAGAAGAGTTTTAACTTCTCTTGGATCTCAGGCTTCATGTTTTATACAGGACCAAACCAGGTCACCAAGAGATGTGTTCGTGAGGATGAAACTTATGACATTCTATGAGCATGTCATGATGAACCATGTGGCGACCATTTTGTAGAAAAGTGGACCACCTATAAGATTTTGACAACTGGATACTACTGGCCTACTTTGCATAAAGATGCAGCAAAGCATACTAGACATTGTGATAGGTGTGAGTGTATGGGGCATCCCACAAAGTCTGATGAAATGCCCCGCAACCTCAGGTAGTTATCACGCCATTTGATAGGTGGAGTATTGACTTTGTTGGATCCATAGAACCCTCTTCTCATGGAAGTCATACATCCTAGTGTATACAGACTATGCCACCAAATGGGTTGAAGCCAAAGCTATGAGACATGCCAGAGATCACAAAGTTACAGAGTTCCTCTATGAATGCATATTCACCAGATTTGGAGTACCAAGGGAGATAGTCACAGATCAGGGAGCCCAGTTCACCTCCAAATTATTACAGAGTTGATGCAGGAATACATGGTGCGCCATGGGAAATCCTCCCCCTATCATCCACATGCCAATGGTCAGGCTTAAATCACACACCGGGAGATAGAATCTATTTTAACCAAGATAGTTTCTATTCACAAAAAGGACTAGGCTACATGCCTTCCTAAAGCCATACGGGCCTACCACACAACATGGAAAACCATCAACATCCATACCGATTGAGTTTCAACATAAAACACTTTAAACAGCCTTGGATTTGGATATTGATCTCACTAGAGCACAAAAAGACTGGTTACTACAATTAAATGGATTGGATAAATTCAGGAAGTCTTCCCTCCACAATACAGAGTTGATACAACAACAAAGAAATAAATGGCATGACAAGTTCATCCATGATAATAAATTTTTTGTGGGAGATTGGGCACTATTGTATGATTCAAGATACCAGCACACATCTAGAAAATTTCACACCAGATGGCTTGGACGTTATGAAATAATATCAATATTTGACAATGAAGCCATTTAACTTTCAACCATTGATCCTATCAAATTCAAGTTACTTGTAAACGGGCATCACCTGAAACTTTACAAAAAACCTATCGGTCGTGATGAGTTCCTGAAGTAGTTCCAGAGCACAAATGATGCCAATGATCCTGCAGCTAAAGAATCTGGGTCTCCTACCCAGCATTCTGCCGATTCTTGATTCCATTCAAGAGCACCATAATAAACATTTCAAATTTTATGGAATTATTTCTCCATAATAACTTTCATCTCACCTTCTCTCTCTTCTACCCATCCACCCCATCCCATCACTTCATTCATGCAGATGCAGTTTTTCAAAACACTCTTCCTGCAACGCTTCTAGGTTCGTGCCACATATACTCATACATATTTTATTTTTATTCATTAATTTTTAGGCTTTTGTGTCGTTTTAATTATCTACTCTTGTATAGCCTAGCTTGGTGGGACCCATTCCATTACTTAGTTGGGGGGGGGGGGAACTATTCTATTTTCAAAATTTCAAATTAGCATGTAAAAATTGAAGTTTCTTGTCTTTATGAGATGTCTGCATCATGTCTTGCTGATCTGTCCTTCTGTGATTGCATCATCACAACTGAAGTGAATTAAAGATATTAAAAGCTAAAGTTAATTCCTAATAATATTCTATGACATGTTCGGGGTGGCAGCCTTGGCATGCACGAGCTATTATGAGATGTTATGCAAGAAATATATCATTAGATTTCATGCAAAAATCTTTAATTTCATGAAGAAAGTTGCAGTTGATACGCCACCTTTTTCGACTGCAACATCCTGTGCCGTAATACTTTGAATTCTATGATTTACCATTGTTGAGCTCTGTGAAAATATCAAGTTCTAAAATTTTTTGAGCATAACAATGGGAGGTGCACCACCTTCAATGACATGAGTCAGTGGATCATAGGGTTTTGTTAAGTGACGCCTCCAGTTGTGAAATGTTTAGAAGAAGAGGATGGCTAGATTATTGCTTAAGTCTTAAAGGGTTTGATGATGAAATTGCTCTACAATTTCTATCCACCTTGAAGGATGGATTTGTGGAGGTCAAGGGCTTAAAGATAGAGTTTACAAAGGATGTAGTAGCTGAAGTGACTGGTTTGCCGCAGGAAGGTGAGAAATGGGTGAAATATTTTGACCTACATCAGTGAGGGCTCAGTTCACTTTGCATGGAGACCCCTAGTTAGACGTCGACAGGAAGCAAGGTACTTGGCGACTATCTTTGCCTCTAGAATTCATTCAACCAGCTGCATTCATTATCCAGTACTTCACCTGTGAGGGATGCTACAAGTATTTGCATGCTCTGCATTTCAAAATTCTCAGTCATCTTTGACACGACAATAGACCAGTAAATATTTCCAGCTTCCTATTTAACATTGTGAAAAACAAGCTTTATTAGTCCAGTCAGGAAGCAACCAGTCTATTTCACATCATTGTTTGATAAAACTAATTGTAGAAAGAGAATTAAATACACAAATGGTTGGGACATGGGAAGAATTCTTGCAATTAAATGAGGTGGAACCTAGAGTAGTCAGCCCTAGAGGTCAGGGTGTTGGGTGGAGAGAAAAAACATCCACTGGGGTTTGCAAAATTCTTCAAAGGACTGAAGCTGTTCTTGAAGCTTCCCCTTCTATTTCTAGGTCACATATGAAAAGAACTTACAATGCTAGTGCTTCCACTTCTAAAAGGAAGAAAAATAAAACTAAAGAAACTGCCAGTATCCCTGAAACATCACCGTCTGTAAGGACCAGTTCTACATCTAGGAAGGACAAGGGTAAAACAAAGGAGACAAAAGAAGAAATATCAAAGCACCAACCTAGTAGTAATACTGACAATGTTGAAGAAACCTTACATTTTCCTAGGGAAGAAAATTCAGAAAATCCTCCTGAAGCAGCTGCAGAGGAAGTAGTCACTAGCATGAGGAAATGGAAGATTCATCCGAGATCATCCAAACCCCCTAGGAGGAGAAGTCAAAGGATTTTTAGAAAGGATGCTGAGGCTCCTATTCCTATTGTTAACCTAGAGTCTTCCAAATCTGTAGAGAAGTCCTCTTCAGAGGAAATGTTTCATCAAACTGTAGCCAATGACACTACATTCAATAACCAGAGTCCACAAATAGAAGTTAACCCTAATGTTAAATATGTTTTTATTGACAGTGATGAGGATCCTAAGGAGGAAGAGGAATTTGTAAATAAATCTGTTGGGCTACATATTTGTATGAATTCTGAAGAAACCCCAGAATTTGGAACATAAATTATTGAAGAAGTGCCCGAACAAAGTAATCAGGATGGGTTAGAAATGCTGGCTAAGGTAGCAGCTGATGTTAGTGAGGGAAGTAATTTAGTGAAAACTATTGTTTTGTGGAAAGGAGAATCCTCTACACCAAAGAAAACAATAAAAACTTCTCACTTGCCATTTGGTTGGGTGGATATTCTCAATCAGGAACCCTT
Source organism: Chamaecyparis obtusa (assembly GCA_027943335.1). Taxonomy (NCBI): domain Eukaryota; kingdom Viridiplantae; phylum Streptophyta; class Pinopsida; order Cupressales; family Cupressaceae; genus Chamaecyparis; species Chamaecyparis obtusa. Next base: position 384,519 of record BSBK01004711.1, read on the forward strand.
ACCACCACCAGATTTGTCTACACCCTTGGCTACAGGGATTAGTTTGTATCAACAACTGTTGTGGGAGAAGGCACAATGGGAATTAGAAAATGAAAAATTGAAACAAGTCATTAGTGAGCAAGGTTCTCAAATAGTGTAGAAATCAGATCAGATTGAGGTATTGAAGAGGAGGATTGATCAAATTACATGATTAATTCGAGAGCTTATGGAATGCAGATCACCATCTTTGGTGTATGCATTATTCCTTAAAGAACAACTTGTTAATTTCAAATTAACAATAATTGTCGAAGGGCTCAATCCCTCTCTCTCAACTCCTCATGAATTTTATGATGCATTCCAGTTTTCTCCAATGACTTTGAAAAACCTATTGTGTGAGTTATACATGCATAACTTGGCAGTCCCCGATGATACAGAGTGGAACTCACTCCTCTATGTAGATGTGTAGTTAAGGGTAGTAATGTCATGGATGTGGAACGAAATGAGTAGAGAGCATCAAGCTACACCTTACAGAAATAATAAAATGATAGCTCCCTTGATGATGAGGCCTGAAGTTCAGCATTCCAGGTGGACATATCTAGACTGGCTTTCTATTACATCGAACTCAAGTGGAGCTAGTAAAATTTATCCAGTGAGGGAGCAAGCTTTTACAGACTGGGACCAACATTCTTCACGTGATATTGCAACATCAATCAGTGCCTCCAGAAAAAGATGGATATGAATGTCACATGATCTAAAGTCAAGGGAACCCCATTCTCCATAGAATTTAACCCTTTCTACAAGAAGAGTTCCATGGTACATTATGTTGGGAAGGCCACTCCTTAATTACTGGTTTCCATTGAGGTTTCAGCCTCCACTCTTCCTGTAGCCATTTATAACAATGAATGATAGTGCAACTGATTATGATATGTCCACCGAAGTCCAGTGATGGGAAAGACTCAGAGTGAATCATGGGTACTTTAACTATGTTAATGATGAGTCTGGGTAGAGAACAACTAGTGACTTAAGGGTTCATGCCAGAATTCAAAATTTCATGATTGTTGGGGACCATCAATAGTTCAGTTGGGGGGAATGATGGGCTTCTAAATAGCCATCTTTCTTAGTACTTTTAATCCTCTTTTTAGAATAGTTAATTGCACATAGACATGAATTTATAGTTTTCAAGCATACGAACTTATGGTTTTTTATGTATATGTTATATATATGTGGAAACATAAAATGGAAATGTGGATACTTTAAAGACATAATATTTGCTTGAATTCATGGACAAGAATGGTAAATGTAGTAGCTATACATGTTAATGATTTTTTCCTTTCCTAAGCTATGTTTTGGGTAGTTGCCTCCTATAGGTGTAGGACTTGCAAGAGTGTTAATTAGAACTTACACCTTTTCCTAATATTAATGATGAGGATATATATGTATATGGTTGGATGTGCGCGCATTGATTGTTTTGGAGGTATTGACCATGGACATTCAAGAACCAACATAGTGGCACCAGAGTAATCAAAGCCAGCTATGGGTTGCAAAATCTTCGCAAGCAAGTGAATCAATTGCTATTTTTCTGTTGCATGCAACCTGCAAATTTAGTTCCCTTAACATGCTATATTCCTGGAGATTTATTCATGTTCAATAATGTTTCTGTTCTGAGACTTTATGAGTTGTAACTGATCCTCATTTATGAAGTGATTGTAGATTTAGGAGATAGTTGTAGTTTCCCTTTTAAATAATTGACTGTTGTGACTCTTTTGGAGTTAGTTGAATGAATTGGTTTTTATAACAGAACTCTTGCATACTGTTTACAATCAAGTGTAATCATTTTGTTATGGATGAACAAAATGTTCAATTCAAGTTTATATATTTTATCTTGATTGTATTTCCTATTAACTCATTCAAGGGGGCCCACTTGATGAGTGAATTGTTTTGTTAGTGTAGAGTTTATTTTCTTGTTTATTTTTGAGTAATTAGAACTCTACTATTCCTGCAGCTACTGATAACAGAATTGGTAGCCTGTTCCTGCAGCACAGACGGTTAGAGTAATTCTTAATCATGATTCCCTGCTTTGTTAGAATAAATTCATCTACCAAGTTCTAGCATAGTTTTCCTGAAGCATAAGCATTTGAATTTCATAGATAGCCTTAGATTGAGAAGGTTTGAAGCATATACTTTGCAAATTCCATTCCAAGTTTACATCCCTGGTCAATAATTAAATGAGACTGAATAATCCATTTGGAAATCATTTAGGGTGCCTAATCCTAAAATAGGCAGTCCATTGCTATGGGTTTTTGATACTATTATTTGGCCAAGCAATGACCATGCAAAGTTTATAATGGATTATCGAAGAAGCACGATGAGAGCTATTTCTTCAGCTTCTGTTAGAGATGCTGCAATGTAGGTGATTCTTGGACATTCTTCTGTGCCCAAGTTGACTGGCTTAGTTTCCTCTATGATGATGGATGACTGCTTTGGTCTATAATCTTGGATAGGGGGAAGAGGCAAGTCTCCATCTTCTAGCGCCTTAGAAAGGTTTTCACTAGAAGATATGCCCTTTATTTTCTCTTTTTTGGAATCAGAATGTGCCCCAGAGGGGTTTTCACATAAGGACTCATTTTTTTCTTTTTCTTTTTCACTTTTGTGGCTAAATCTTGCCTCTTCCCCAAAATATCCTTTAGGGTCGAGCTTACATATATGAGTTGATTCTGGATCCTTATCTACGCATTGGTCTGATGCTCCCATGAACCTTAGGAGTGCTTCTGTGCTTTGGAACTCATCGATGTGTATGAAGCTTGGTTGGTCCCAGTCTATGAGTTCGAGGTGGATGAGGGGAAGTTCTATGAGGTTAATGGAGAGTTGTTGGAGGATAGAAGTTCCTAGGAGGGTATCATCATTGAAGATATCATCATATGATTTCTTTACTTCCTCTTCGGGGATGTCTTCAATTTCTACAAGGTCATCCTAGCTATTCAAGAAGGGAACACTAGTCATGTTGGTACTCCCAGTTGCGCTATTGGGCTCTTGTATACACAGGTGAGGGGTATTAAAGCCAAGACCCTAATGTTGTGGGTTCTTTAATGCTATGATCAGGTCTTTGCTTCTGCTATCTTGTGGTCCTAGACCACCACCTTGATATTTCCATTGTTCAGTGGCATACTTGTGCAATTTGGGATACTTATCTTTGAAGTAGCCAAGAAGTTGAGTGTTAGGTGGTGGGGGATCTTTGTACAACCACCTATTGATGTTAAGATCCATCTCTTAACTATTTATGTTGCCATGGGATTCAAAAGTCATAGGCCCCATTTTCTTGATTTCATGATTATCTTCAGTAGGCTTGCTTTGGTGATTTGGGTGCCCTTGCATATGTGGATCAAGTGGGAAGTCCCCTACTTCAAATGCATCATTCAGGGTGTATTCACCATAGCCCTAGTTATTGATCTTGATGGAAGAGAGAGTGGAGGTGAGAATAGTCTCTGGATTGTAATGGGATCGGGATGAACTGACAATAGAAGTACCAATGTCAGTTCGAGGATAATGGGTGGAGTGAGGGAATGATGCTTCCATCACATGACAATATGTGGAGGGTTGGGGATCGGCATGGATGGTGACCTCAGTGCCTTGGTGTGGGAATTTGATGCACTGATGGTAAGTGGATGGTACAACCTTAATGGAATGGATCCATGGTCGGTCGAGGAGGATGTTGAATGGTAGGTCAAGATCAACAACGTGGAAAATGGTGTCTTGTGTTGCTGGGCCTAGCTAGATAGGCAAAATAATAGTACCTTCAGAGGTACACTCCAAGTTTTCATAGGCCTTGATAATGATTACTTCATGTGATATATCAACCTCTATGAACACAATTTGCTGAATGAATTTTGAAGTACACAGGTTTAGGGCTAAGCCATTATCTATCATGACCCATTTGATGGCAAAATCTCTGACCATGACAATGATGTAGAGAGGGAGATTATGGTCAAGTGCAATAGCTGGCATGTCAGATGGTTTGAAGGAAAGAGCACATGGTATAGATAAATGTCCCACAAGGTTTTCAAACTGGACAATGTTTATATCTGTGGGGACTTGTGCTTCATGGAGGGCTCGGTTAAGGATTTATTGATGGAGGGGCGAAGTGCGGAGAAGGTCAAGGATGGAGATTTGGGTTGGTGTTTTCCCAAGATGTTCTATGAGGTTGTATTATGTATTGTGTGCTAGTCTTGGACGTGTACCAATGATGGTTATCTAACCTCTATGGGTGGTAACAACACACTAACTATCTGCTCCCTTGACATGGATGACGTTGACTGTGGGTTCAAATCGGGTTATGCATCCAAAAAACTTGTTGTAACTGATATAAGTAGTAGTGTAGTCTTTGTGGCCAGTGTGATCTCCTTGTTTGCATTTGACTTGGTTCTAGGGAGGAGGATTGGTATTAGCTTGATTTTTCCCAGTGTTGTGTTGTGGGAACACGTTTTGATGGATTTGAAAATTAGCATTAGGCAAGGCTTGAGCTGGTGTGTCTACTTGGATCTCTTTTTGGTCAATGAGGTCTTGGATGTAATTCTTGAGTTTCATACACCTTAAGGTAGTGTGTCCTTTGACATGATGATAGTTACAACACTCATGATCATTATACCAGCTAGGCTTGGGAGTTTCATCATCAAACTATGGGATTGGTGGGTATGTGATTAGGTTGGCCTTGGCCATCCAGTGAAAGATAACATCCAAAGGTTCATCGAGCAGTGTGAAGATTCTCTTCTGATTAGCTTGGGCTTGAGGCTTGTTTTGATTAGGAGTAGTAGAGATGGCATTAGTCTGGTTGATCGGATTGCCTTGATGGGCCTGATGTGCTTGTTGTTGACAGTTGTGCTAATTGTTTTGAGGCTGATATTGTTGCATGGGTTGCTGATGGACCTGAGGAGATTGCTGATGGATGGGTGCTTATTGTTGTTGGTATGCAGGAGTTGGTGTAGGACTAGCCACGATAATTTGGACATGCTTAGTGTCAGTGGCTCCATCAGTAACATCATTTTTATTATGATTCCAGTAACGGGGTTTATCATTGTTGGGTTTACTTTGGGAATCATTTTTGTAATGCCGGATTGTGCCTTTATCTAGGAGGGCTCTTTTGATACCTATCCCCTTTCTCTTGATATCCTGATATGTTTGGATGTAGTTCATCCTCATGAAGTGGGATAGTTTGGGATGTAGATTATCAATGAAGATTTTGGTCAGATGCTTCTCAGGTGGTTGATATGATAACCTAGTAGTGAGGTTCTTCCATCATTGCAAGTAGTCTGCTAGGCTTTCTCCTTCTTTCTATTTGGAGTTGTAAAGGTCTAGCAAGGTCAACTCATTCTTGACATTGTGGGTGTATTCGGCAATGAACTTCTTAGAGAGCTTGACAAAAGTTGTGATTGTCCCACATGGTATCTTGTAAAACCACTCAACAATAGTTCCTTCCAATATTTTGGGGAATAGGCACAAAAGATAATTATCATTGTAAGCCACTTCTTGGCATGCCATATAGAACTCTTTGATGTGATTTAATGGGTCTCCTTTCCCTTGATATTTATCAAACTTGGGTGTCTCAAAGTTCTTAGGAAAAGGAATAGCTATGATTGATTGGTCAAATGGGTAAGGATACACCTCTTCAAACTTGAAGGTCTTATTCTTGGTACCAGTTTGGAGCTCCTTAAGAGCATTATTCACTACTTCCCACTCAAAATTGATTGGTGTTGGAGTGGGTACTCCCATTTGGAAAGGGTCTAGTGGTGCTGGTGGACAAGGGTAATTTTGAGGTGGATATTGTGGAGTGGGATGTGGAGATTGTCCAACACGATAAGTAGATTGAAATGGATTTTGGGATGATGATTGTTGGGGAGGATATTGTTGCTGAGGCACAAGGGTGTATTTTTGTGGAGGATATGGAATTGATTGTTGGTGCTGGAGGATGATGAGACATTGTTGTTGTGGTTGGTAGGAGGAAGTTTGTTGGTGCTGGGGAATGATAGGGGTTTTTTGTTGAAATTGGAAGTATTGTTGTTATGGAGGAGGCTGGTGAAATGATGTATCTTGCTAATAAGATGGCCCTTACTGTACTTGACTTTATGCTTGGTTAATGTAGGCCAGGTGCATTCTTGCATTTCTTAAAGGTAGAAATGATGTTAGGAAGTTGGAAGTAGGAGGTGGTTGGACAAGGTAACTTGCAAGATGAGATGAAATCTATTGCTGAGTTGGTGGAACTTGTTGAGAAGCATTGGGTGGTGTGAACAGATGGTTTGTAAATAGGGGAAAGGATGAAGCTGGTAGAGGTTGAGATGGTTATTGCTGCACTGCTTAGGAGAAGGTGGCTTGTTGATTTGTTGGTATGGATGCAGAGAAGTGGGTTGGTATTCCAAAATCTAGCATTTCTAATTGAGTAAGGCCCCAACAAGAACCAACCCATGGTGGGATTTGCGATGTAGAGGATGATGGAAAGGTAGATGTGATGGGGGTTTGGGACATGAATGGTGGATTTAAAAAACCCATGGAAGGCATACCTGTGGTGAAGGCATTTTGTTGGGCTTGTGCCTGGGTAGATGTTTGCTGGGGGGTGAACAAAGATGCTTGCATTCCCCATGAAAAGGGTGATGCTGATGTGGAAGTTTTTTGGGAGCAAGAGGAGAATGATTGCATTGCCTCTGAAAATGATGTCATTGGTGTAGAAGCTTGTTAAGTGAAGGGGAAGGATGATTGCGTTCCCCCAGAAATAATGGTGTGGATGCAGAGGCTTATGAAGTGAAGGGGAAGGATGATTGCATCCCCCTAGAAAGAATGGTGTTGAAGTAGAGGCTTTCTGGATAGATGAGGGAAATGACTACATTTCCCTTGGAAACAACGATGTTGCTTGGCCCATGGAAGGTGGTGGAACTGCTTGTACAAAAGCTTGTGTGGGAGGTGGCATTTGGTTTTGTGAAAAGATTTGGGTAGGGATGATGGATTGAGTTACTATGGAAGATGATGGTGCACCTATGAGAGGAAATTGAGTGGTTTGTGTCACTTGTGTTGTAGGGCCTATGAAACTACTTTGCAAAAGAGGAGGGATGGGTGAAGCTACTTGTGATATGTGGAGAAGTGGATCAGGGATCTATTGGATGATGGGGGTGTATAATTTTGTTTAGATTCAGATGTTGTTGATGGGGATGAAAGGTGGGAGATATGGTGGAATAGGAGTACCCTCCCATGTGAAGTTAGCCCACATGTTTCTTTGATTCTGAGTAGTGAGCACACTAATCATTTGTGCATTCCCTGGATGATTCATAAATGTTTCTATTGTAAAAGAAACCGGGGGGATATTGGGATCATCCCATGCACTACTAGTTTGTTGAATCTAGGGATCATAAGCTACCATTGCACTGGTAGAAATGTTGGGATCAGATGAGCTGGGGACTTGATAAGGATCCATGTTCCTTCTTTTTTTAGATCTCATCTCGACATGCATGGAGTGGAGATGCAGATGCTAGATGGATGCAAGATTTTCCTAAAAGACCCTAAATAATGATAGATGCAAGCCTAAGAGACTTCTAAGGATGGTGGATTTCTAGAATGCAATGCAAGGATTGGTGAGCTGCTTGGATTTGGATCAAGGATGGTGGAAGATTGGTGAAACGTTTGGCAATGATGGGGGCTTGGTGGGATACTTTGATTTGGACCAATATTTGGTGGATGATTGGTGGGATGCTGGTGGAAGATTTACTAAGTGTCAATGATGAGTTGCTATTTTCATGATGGAGGATCAATTATAGGATTTGGTTGACCTAGGATAGACTAATGATCTTTGGCCAACTGGATTATTATCAATGCAAGCCAATCTCTTGCTTGAGATGATGAGGCTGTGCAAGGACAAGTTGGATTTCCTTTAGACAATGCTCTGTCAAAGGGGGTGATTTCTGATTTAGGATGAGGATTGAAAACAACTCAAAGGTTTTGAACACTAAGTGCTTTGTGGATTTGGATCACTGGATTTGGTGCAAGGATGGGTGAGGTTGACTTGGATGATGGATGCTAGATTTGGATCAAGGATTTTGGGATTCTGATTGGTGGATTGCTGATGGAATGATGGTGAAGGATGATGGAATGATGCTATTTCTAAGAGGATGACTTGGATGCAACTAGGAAGATGATAATGAATGCAACTAAGAATGACTTTAGGATGAAACTAAGGATTTAGTGATGATGTGAAGATGAAATTAGGATGAACTAGGATGAAGTACTATCGAGATAAGATTTGGGATTTGAAGGTAGAATGAACACGTGATGGATCGAGCTAGTCTTCTCTTTCAAGATTGATGTAACGATAGGTCACTTGGAATCGATAAGAAAACTACTTGACTCTTGCGTTATAGCCCACGTTATCAAGATTTTCTTGATAATTTTCTCTAGCTTGGGTTGCTTGCACAAAATATTGATGGCTTTTAATATTTTTCTCTGCAACTTTCTTCTCTTGATAGGCTTGGGATTTGGGAAGTTTATCCTTGAGGTGTTTGATCAAATTGGTCATAACTTGGGGAGATTTTGATCATTAGATTGGGACAAAGCTTTGGGTGTCTGATTTTGAGGTATTCTTTTGCAAAGTTTTCTGAGTATCTTGAATCAAGTTGTAGATCAGTTTGATATTTCCAATGGCAAAGGGTAGACTTGACAAAGACTTTCAAAATAACAATCTTACAAGGGACAAAGCAACCTTGTAGGATACAAGCAAGATGGAAAACTCCTGAATCTGAATAAAGCTTTGAAAAGTGTATATTCCAACAAGTGTTTTCACTGAGTCTTTGATTGTTCAATCACTTCAAAAGAGCTCCCTAAGGGAGGTGAGTATCAAAATCCTTGCCCACAACTTGATACCCCCTGAAAGGGGATACATATGGTGAGTATTCTTAAGGTGATCTAGTAAACCCCTTGGATCGGTCCTTGCACAAGGATTCTGATACTTTCGGATGTGGATAGGGTAGCCTCTATTTTAACAGGTTTGTAGTTGTTCCATGGAGTCCTCCCAATCGGTTTGTACGTGCATGAATCACTTAAGAGCCTAGTTGACCATGCCGAAATAGTAGGGATTATTCACCTACCCTGGGCTACCATCAACATGCATCACTTGAGCTTGAGGGGATGTAAGCGAGAGTTTTCTCAATGCTTTATTTCTATACCGGTCGAGGAAGATACTAGTTTGAGGTCGTTCTCTAGAGAGGAAGCTCTTTTCTCCTTGGACATGCCTCATAAAAGTAAAATAAGTGAAATTGTCTGAGTTCAAGTGTTTTACGTTACTTATATTAACAAGGATTTTGCAAGAATGGAAAGCTCCTAGATGTACATCATGAATATTCTTTTCCCAAAAATGATTAAGTGTTTGAATTTGAAAATCTTGAAGACACAAGTGTTTATGATTTTGATTTGTTCTTTCTCTCTTCAAAAGTAAAACTTCGAGCAATTGCAAGTTCTTTGTTTGGGTATTCAAGATTGAGTTTGTGTGTTTGCTTTAGAACTTTGAAATGTGCTTTGTTTTGATCTTTAAGTCATTCAAGATTGAGTTTTGTTTGAACTGAACTTGAAAGAGGAAGGAATAGAGATGCTTTTCTTTCTCTTTTAAATCACTCAAGATTGTGTTTGATTTGGACTTAATGTAAAAATGAATTTTTTGACTTTGTTTTTCATTCAAGATTTTGTGTGTTAGTTTGTATGTTTTATGCCCAAAAAGAGGTATTCCTAGATTTGTTTGATGTATGAAACTTGGAAATCATTCAAGATTGAATTTGGATTGATTTTAAAATACTAAATGGAAATGTTTCGTTTGTTCGTGTTTTAGCCTTTCACTCAAGATTTGTTATTTTTAGAGCCCAATTTGATTAGCACAAAAAACTAGCTGATGAAAAAAAACTACTTTGAAAATTTACCCCCCTTGCAGAAGGCATAACTTTCTGCTCACAACTCGAAACGATGCGCCGTTTACACCGTTGGAAAGATAATCCAATTATCTAGAGGAAAATTTTAACAGAGTCAAATTTTAATAGTACAAGATTTTTGGAAGCAACTTAGGCCTAAAAATGCTCCAAAGACCTCTGAAAACATGATTTACTAAAACATCTAAAAAATGTAGATTTTTTTGATTATTTTTCTTAGGCATTCAAGATTGGATTTTGATTTATTTTAAACACTAAGAGAAATGTGAGAGTTCTATTTTAACAAATTTTAACCAGCATTCCCACATATACCTGCAATCCCATAGATAGAAAACAACATTCCCGTAGACTGTACAAGTGATTTCGCGGGACTGTCAGAATAATAAAAAACTAACAAAAAGTAATAAAAATACCAAACTGAAAGTGATACTTGCGGATGCATTCTCGCCTAGTCAAATAGCATTCCCGCAAACTCAAAAGGAAATCCCACAGTGTGGGAATGATGGCACAAATTTCAAGATTTTAAATATTGCCTTACGGCTTACAAAGGTCAACAGACAATCCCACTTGGTCAAATAGCGTTCCTGCATCGCGGGAATGCGATCCTGCAAAAGGGGTACAGGGAACAAACTGATGAATTTAGGATAGAAAGAAAAAATAGATAGAAGACAAAAATTCTTTCATAGGAATGCATTCCCGCAGACCGTACCTGTGTTCCTACAAAACTATGTCTTTACTACGTTGTAAAATCCGAAAGGAGGAATTTGATGAGTTTTCTTCATTTTAAGAGTGGATTTTCATGGTGAGTCTCCCACCGAGCGTGCCAAAATGTGATCAGTACAAACCTAGTCTATTTTGAAAGGTGTAGACATGTCAAACATTAGTTATGAGAATATACCTAACTTATAAAGAAAACTATTTGCAAAGACATTCAGATAGAGCTTAAATGAGAGCACCCTATCAACGTTTGATTTGCTCTCACTTTAGGGATGTGGGTGTGCTCTCGAATCACTTGGAGCATATCCCTTATGATGGTTAGGAGGTTTTGGGATGGATTAGGGACCATAAGAACCCCATAATGGCACAAAAATGGGTATAGAACACCCATTTTGCCCCTAAGGCCTTAACGATCCTAAAAGGCTCAAAATGTAGTTATACTATTGAATGCTTATTATAAGTTGATTTTAATCCAAAATAGATGTGATATGATAAAGAAGCTATGCAAAAAAATGAAAGAAACTAAGTTAATCCATTATTGCTAATCTATGATGTGTGTTAAGAAAGCTTGAAAATAATGAAATCTAACAATTATATGCTAGAAACTTAAGATCTAAGATTAAACTAGCATTATAACCTTACTATGAAATGAAAGGTGAATTGGTGCTTTTCTCTTAGGAAGTGAGGATATTTATAAGATTTGGGAAGGGCTTGGGTTAGGAGGATGAGTCAAGGTTAGAGGTAAGGTTTGAGGTAAGGTTAGGGGGAGAGTTAGGGGTATGGTAAGGTTTAGCTTGGGTTAAGGGTTGCTCACACATGTGTGAGAAATACTACGGAAGTGTGCAAGGGGAACATGTGTGGAAGAAGAGACATGGGTCTCTTTATGAGGTTGTAAGAAGCCTTAAAGAGTGTGTAAGAGATTGAAATGAGTGTGTGAAGCTCATTTGGAGAAGGGTTTGACTAAAAGTCAAAGAGACTTGGATTAGCTTAGGAAAAGTAGGTAACTTCTCCTAAATAGGTTTAGGGAAGATTAGAATGGTTTAGGAAAGGTTAGAAGATTCTAGGCTTTTGAGGCTTTAAATAAATATAAAATTTATTTAGGGATTGTGACATTATTTATTGAATATTGATCCAATAAAGAGAGGAAAATCATTTAAATTTGATTTTAATGCTTTGGGGAAAGATTCTTTAATTAAAGATGCTTGATTAAAATAAAGGAATTTGATGGCATAAAAATATATTAATCAATTAAATAATTAATTAATTAACAAATGATGATGTCATCAAGAGTTTTTTCAAAAAAATAAAAATACTTTTATTTCCTAAAGGATTTTTAGGTGTCTACAGATGGAAATGGATGGTATGACAACCAAGAAAATAGTTTTCATTATTAGTGCTACAAACAGACCCGATATCATCAATCTTGCATTGCTAAGGCTTGACCGACTTGACCAGTTGATTTATATTCCCTTACTTGATGAGTCCACACATTATCAAAATTTCAAGTCTTGCTTGAGAAAATCACCCTTCTCAAAGGATGTGGACCTAATGGCACTGACCTGTTATACCCAAGGATTCAGTGGAGCCGATATTACAAAGATTTGTTAGCAGGCTTGCAAGTATGTTATTAGAGAAAATACTGAGAAGGCAAGTTTCAATTGTGGCGGCTTTTGCAAACTAGATTTGGTTTGCATGTTTGCAGCATGGAAGTAGTGTTGGGGATGGTGGTGGTGGTGCAGACAGAGTCCTTAACCAGTTGTTGACGAAAATGGATGGTATGAAAGCTAAGAAAACAATTTTCATTATAAGTGCTACAAACAGACCTGATATCATCTGATGTAGGAGCATCCTGGGTGTAAGAGAAATCTTGCATCACCCAAAAAATATTTCTGGTTTCTTTTCAATAAGGGCTATCTTGTGTAGAGTTGCTATTTATGGAAACTTGCTATTTTTAGTAAGTTGTTCATATGATCTTGAAATGTTATGATTGTACATGTGGAGGTTCATCTCAGTCATATCAGCCTGCCAGTAAAGTTTCATGGCTAGATCAGGTCTAGTTTCAAAGATATTGAAGATTTTCGGTATTGGTAGCAGGGTACAAAAACTTTGAACTCAGTTTTGAAGGCTTTAGAGGCCCCAGATGAAGTCAAATTTTGGGTGGAATGAAGCTTTCTTAATTCAAGTGTTGTAGAGCTCCTCGTGCCCTTTTCGAAATGGGGTTATAATAGTCAATCGGGTCAACGGGTGATGACTTATGGTCTTCAGAAGTTGGGTCACCTGAAATGGCGAAAAATGATTTTCCTTCAAAATTTCTGTTCGGGTTTCAAAAGTTATTTTGAGCCGACTATGATGTAATAAAATGAAAAATAAAATAATTCTAAGTTTGGTCGGCCCTTAGGGCTAAATTTCTAGAACCTTCTCGGGCAGTGGAAAATGCCTATATAAAGAAGGCCCGTAGTATTGTCTTAGGCAGTTCATGGGCAATTTTGGGTAGTAGATCTGGGTATTGATTCGAGGCTTTGTCCTACAAAATATTGTAAGGGAATGCCCATGTGGCTTTGCATATCGTAATTTTGAAAGTTTGTAATTCCACATTTGTGGAGATAATAAGAAGCCCATTTTCTGTTCTTGCATATTGTTGTTGTTTCTATGTTTCTATTATGTGTTTTTGGTATTAAGGGGAGCACCCTTCATCAAGTGGTATCAGAGCGGGAGTTCCTGAGTGTGTAAATAGATCACCAATTGTGAGGTAGTTTGCACTTGGACCGTGGGTTAGGGTTTCTGTGTAAATAGATCACTAACTGTGAGGTAGTTTGCACTAGGATCGTGGTTAGGGTTTCAGTGCGCATCATGAAAATGCCTCCACAAAGGGAACATGGTGGAAGAGCTGGTGTTGTAACACCTGAGGTTAGAGCGCTCCAGAGACAAGTGCAAGCATTGCAAGAAAAGATTCTCAAAGGAATGAATCTTAATGTCAGAGACGAAAACGAGGATGAAGTTGAAGAAGAAGATCAAGAAGGAGAAGTCAAAGTTGTGAACCCGGAGGAAGAAAGGATTTTTCGAGCCATTTCCAAGATCGGGAAAAGACCTAAGATTGAGGTTCTGATATTTTCTAAAAATCTTAACCCAGAGGAATTGATCGACTGGATCAATGAAGGTGAAGAATATTTTGAGTATGAAGATATCGAGGATCCTGATTGGGTCAAGTTTGCGAAGGCTAGACTGAAGGGTCATGTGAAGATTTGGTGGCAAGAGATTCAATTGGAGCAAAATCAAAGAGGAAAGGATAAAATCACAAGATGGGATCAGATGGTGGATAAATTGAAGCAAAAGTTCATCCCTGTTGATTATGAGCTTGACCCACTGAGGAAAATGCAAAGTTTGAAGCAAGAAGGAAGATCTGTTCAGGAGTATACAGAGGAGTTCTATCGAATCCTCATCAAAATAGGACATGCGAAAGTTGATAAGGAGAAATTTGCCCATTACCTTAATGGGTTGAGACCAAGCATTCAGGAAGAATTGAATCTGGTTCGAATGAACAATATTGAAGAAGCATACCAGTTTGCCCTAAAAGTAGAGGAAAAGCTGAAAAAGAAGTTTGAGAGTAGACAAAGCAGAAGAGGTCGTGATGGAAGATCTAGTGGAAGGTCATATGAAGATCGAAATGAAGATCCAAAAAAGTAGGATGAGGCTAGTAATAGTCAGAATCAGAGAGGAGATAATTTCAATCGTTTCCAAGATCAGAACAATAGAGATCAAAGAGGAAGAGGAAGAGGACAAGGTTCAGGAAGAGGAGGCTTCCGTGGAACATGTTTTCACTATGGAGAAGAAGGTCATAGGGCATTTGAATGTCCTCAACACCAAGGAAGGAAAGATAGGAAAAATGAAGGCTAGGCTAGAGTTGCATATGTAGATGAAGATGCTAGATCATCACATTCTGAAGATGCTGAAAGAGGAGAAACGCTAATTAATAGAAGAGTCCTACTAAGTGGTGAAAATGAACTTGAGCAAAGAAGGAGCCTGTTTCACACCAGGTGCAAGTGTGAGGGTAAGTGTTGTGATGTGATTATTGACAGTGGTAGTACTGATAATTTGGTGTCAGAAGAGATGGTGACAAAGTTGAAGCTCAAGAGGCAGAAACATCCACATCCATATCGAGTTGCCTGGGTCAGGATGACCACAAGGTCATGGTCACTGAACAGTGCCTAGTGAAGTTCAAGATCGACAGGTACCAAGATGAGGTACTATGTGATATCATATCTATGGATGCATGTCATATGTTGTTGGGTAGACCTTGGTAGTTTGACAGATGTGCGGTACATGATGGTCGTGTGAATACCTATTCCATGACAAAGGATGGAGTGCGACATAAGCTAAAACCATTGAAGGAAACAAAAGAAAAAATATGTGGTAATGCAAGAATACATTTTGTTGATAGAGAAAATTTCTCAGATGGTATGAGGCATGAGCATATGTGTTTTACCTTAATTCCAAAGGCTAGGAAAGAGGAAGTAGAAGATGTACCTGTAGAAGTTGCAAAATTATTGAATGAGTTTCAGGATATTGTATCCGATAATGTTCTTGATGGATTACCACCAGTAAGAAAGATCAGGCATCAGATGGACTTGATTCCAAGAGACAATTTGCCAAATAAGGCAGCACATAGAATGTCATTGGCAGAAAGTGAAGAGTTGAAGATAGATTTGAAGTTTAGTTCATCACATCATCCACAGATTGTATATGGAAGTAGTCCCAGAAATGCATCTGAGTTGAGGAAGATAGATAAAGGAGAAATAAGTAGTATTGAAGCTGGGGATTTTGCAGAACATTTGAAGAACATCCATGAGGAGGTGAGGAAGCATATTACCAAGATAAATGCACAGTATAAGGCTAAGGTAGATGAGAAAAGGAGGCATAAGGAATTTCAGGTTGGAGATGAAGTCATGGTTCATTTGCGGAAGGTGCAATTTCGAGTTGGTACATATAACAAATTGAAAATGAAGAATTTTGGGGCCATATCTGATAGAGTATCATGAAGGAGGTGTTGAAGATGAGGTTACAACAGCATAGTGGAGTATCAAAGAGGTTGAGGATATATTGGATAGTCGTGTTGGCAGAAGCACAAGGAACATGACATATAAAGAGTATTTGGTCAAATGGAAAGGACGACCTATTGAAGATTCATCATGGCTAACAAAGGAGGAGGTTAATCGTCTTGGTTTTCCTCTGCACACTTGAGTCGTGATAGGGTCACTTCTCAAATTACCCCGGGTGTTTGATGCAGGAGCATCCTGGGTGTAAGAGCAATCTTGCATCACCCAAAAATATTTCTGGTTTCTTTTCAATAAGGGCTATCTTGTGTAGAGTTGCTATTTATGGAAACTTGCTATTTTTAGTAAGTTGTTCATATGATCTTGAAATGTTCTGATTTTACATGTGGAGGTTCATCTCAGTCATATCAGCCTGCCAGTAAAGTTTCATGGCTAGATCAGGTCTAGTTTCAAAGATATTGAAGATTTTTGATATTGGCAGCAGGGTACAGAAACTTTGAACTTAGTTTTGAAGGCTTTAGAGGCCCCAGATGAGGTTGAATTTTGGGCTGAATGAAGCTTGCTTAATTGAGATGTTGTAGAGCTCCTTGCGCCCTTTCCAAAATGGGGTTATAATAGTCAATCGGGTCAATGGGCGATGACTTATGGTCTTCAGAAGTTGGGTCACCTGAAATGGCAGAAAATGATTTTCCTTCAAAATTTTTGTTCGGGTTTCAAAAGTTATTTTGAGTCGACTATGATGTAATAAAATGAAAAATAAAATAATTCTAAGTTTGGTCAGCCCTTAGGGCTAAATTTTTGGAACCTTCTCGGGCGGTGGAAAATGCCTATATAAAGAAGGCCCATAGTATTGTCTTAGGCAGTTCGGGGGCAGTTTTGGGTAGTAGATCTGGGTATTGATTCAAGGCTTTGTCCTACAAAATATTGTAAGGGAATGCCCATGTGGCTTTGCATATTGTAATTCTGAAAGTTTGTAATTCCACATTTGTGGAGATAATAAGAAGCCCATTTTCTGTTCTTGCATATTGTGTTGTTTCTCTATTTCTGTTATGTGTTTGTGGTATTAAGAGGAGCACCCTTCATCATCATCGATCTTGCATTGCTAAGGCTTGGCCGACTTGACCAGTTGATTTATATTCCCTTACCTGATGAGTCCTCACGTTATGAAATTTTCAAGTCTTGCTTGAGAAAATCACCTGTCTCAAAGGATGTGGACCTAATGGAACTGGCCTATTATACCCAAGGATTCAGTGGAGTAGATATTACAAAGATTTGTTAGCAGGCTTGCAAGTATGCTATTAGAGAAAATATTGAGAAGGTGAGTTTCAATTATGGTGACTTTTGCAAACTAGATTTGGTTAAGAATTTCTTAATTCTTTTATTTGAACCAGTGTGTTAGAATTTTACATTTTTTGATTCAATTTTCCTCAACTAGTATCTTATTATTGATAGGTATCTTGAATGTTGGAAAAATATTGACAGGTGGTTGAAGTTCCAATGTCTCTTGGGAAGATATTGGAGGGTTGGAAAATGTCAAGAGGGAGCTTCAAGAGGTACGCTATTTCTACTTTTCTTTTCTTTTAATGCAGAAAGTCTGCTATGCAAGGAGATATTAACTAAAAAAATTCATTATGAGTTTGATGTAGACTGTTCAATATCTAGTGGTTGCAAATCAATCTTATTACAATCTACAATAAGAACTCTTGCCAACATTAGGGTACCCACATAAATCTTGCCTCACCTATTCGAGGTAAGCCAAACTCAGTCCAATTCTCTTAACAATGGTACACATCCGTCCAAGTGCAACAACCTTCAAAGATTTACAATGGTAAAGAGAATCCCCATATTTTATCAACCTAACATAGTCTTTGGCCACTTTGGCAATGAGATTGCAAGTAGTATTGATTTGGCCCTTGGCCAGATTGTTCCTGAAAAAATTATAAAATTGAACCAATGACATGTTTACAACAAATTTTTTTTTACAAAACTGAACCAGTAGGAGAGAAAGAGAGAGAGAGAGAAGAGGGGAATGACAAGGATATTGATGCTTCACTTAGCCATTACCTTAGAAAAACAAGCAAGAAACCAAAAAATAAATGATTGTAATTAACATTTTTTGCTAATGAAAGAAAGTTGTCTTAATGGATGTAATTTCGTACTAGTAAATGTTGATGAATGATGTGTTAATGAATTTTTTACTAACAAAAAATTCATGAATAATTCATTAACACATCATTCATCAACATTTACTAGTACAAAATTACATCCATTAAGACAATGTTCTTTCATTAGCAAAAAATGTTAATTACAATCATTTCTTTTTTGGTTTCTTGCTTGTCTTTCTAAGGTAATGGCTAAGTGGAGCATTAATATCCTCGTCATTCCCCCCCCCCCTCTCTCTCTCCTACTCTTGTGCTAGGTCAAAGGCAGGAGTCATGAAGATCACCAGGGTCACTGATGGATCCTTAGGTGTAGTTGAAACCAAATGGCCTTCAAAAGTCAAGGAACAAATGGAATAACCAAGAAAACACTATACATTAAATCATATGATTGATAGCAGATTGGGGCTCACCCGATCCATAAACATGAAGAATTATTGCAAAAAAAGATGTAAACCATATATATGTGCACTTGAGGCAAAGAGAAGTTACACCATATCCATATTAAAATATTAGTTACAATATGAAAATACTAAACTGACTAATTCCTAAGCTCATCTCTGCATATAGTCACAACAAAGATATGCGATTACAATGCAGAGAAGGCATCATAAAAATATAATTTTGGCATTTTCCCTAGCCTGACACATTTTGCACTCAAATCCTTCATCACAGATAAGTGGAGATGGGTGGATAGATGCAGATGAGTTGTCATCGACCCAACTAAAGTATCCACAACCATTAATTCCCTGTGATTCCCAATCTACATTAGTTCTTATAATATAATGAATAGTATTTGCATTAAAAACATTAAATATATACACATTAGCAACCTTTTTTCTATTTGGGCAGCACCAAAATTATCGTCCAAGGTTGCTCCATGTCTATGAAGTCTTCAACACACACTGCCCACCACCACATTGATAGTTTGGCACATTGACAAGAGCCATCGAGCCTATATCAATAATGCACTGCACCATCGTTACTACATTTATTACATAAATATTATAACATATAATCATATGATTATAATAATCATAAATTCACCACTATTGTTCTATTGTAGATTCAAGTACTTAAAAAATGTTTGCAATCAATGGTTTGAACAAAGATGTCATTCTAGGGCAGCAAGGACAATTTAACTATACCTGAGCTAGAATTAGTCAACTTCAATACTTTCAAAACTAAAATTGAACCTTGTGTCTTCTAGCGCTAATATTTATAAATTTCATGTAACATGGGATGATTAGAAGCCTCCCTTCACTATATTTTGACATTTTGTACTTGTTTTGTAAGGGCTCATTAAGACAGTCACCAACTATATATTGATATTTTATACTATATATTGACATTTTGTACTTTTTTTTTAATACTTTTTAATAACAGTATGAACACACCATACTTGTTTTTCTTCTAATTTTATATGCTTGTATGTTAAGCTATAAAGATTGGACGAATCAACCCAAGCTGCATCGAATGTTCATATGTGAATGGCAGGTTGAACTGTGAAGAGAGAGCCACTAATCATTTATTTTTGGCACCACCCAAATTATAGGCCAATCAATTTTGAAAATAAAAAGAAAATGAAGGCAGATATCCCAGAAATGTATAGTCCAAAACCATACAATGTGCAAGTAGAATGCAACATAATATGCCAAAGAGAATGGGAAAGAGTTGAATGAATAAGAAATGCTCTAATTAATTATGACATGATCCACATCCAAGAGATCAGCTAGCCATATAAAAATGCCCATCCAATCACAACTAATGGAACTAGCGTAAATAATAGAGCACTGAATATTGCAGTAGAATAAATTATAAAACTGAATATCGTGTCTAACTGTCACAAAGCCTTTTCAAAAACTGAATATCATGTCTAACTGTCACAAAGTAGTTTTAAAAAAAGAATGCCTTAACAAAATAATAACCATTTTCTATTCTGAGATAACCATAACAATGTCTTTTGTTATCTCCAATAAGTCTGAATAGTGTCTCTAACAAATAGTCTTCAAGAACATTTACTGTTTTCAAATAATAATCTTGAAACTATCATGATTTCATCCCTTACACAATGTGTTAACTTGTTAAGTAAACCCTCCATAAACACAACACTGGTTTACAAACTGAACAATGACCTGAAATAGGGTTACATTACAATTAGTTCAAAGACTAACACAATGTATCTTAACCATACTCCAAAAAAAAATCTTACTCAATTTAGGGTTTGACATATAATCACAGACAAGAGAACTGAAAATGAGGTTTAAGATTTTAATGAAAGTTTTTAGATTAATAGGAGTTCACATTTTTATGGGAACGTATCATTCAATTGAGCATTAATGCCCATCTATATCTAGTGAGATGAACATAACTCATGTACCTCATGCTAGTGTGCTTGGATTAGACTAGACATTATCCAACCGCTTGTGAGGGTTGTCACTGTTATTAATTGGTGTAAAAGGATGACCACCTGTGTGTTATAACACTTTATATAAATACTCACTATTTGGATAATATCTAGTCTAATGAAAAATAGTGTATACAAGGTATCCAAGAACACTAGCATGAGGTACATGAGTTATGTTCATCTCACTAGTTATAGATGGGAAACTATGGCACACTAGTATCTGTGAACTCCTATTAATCTACAAACTCTCATGTTAAACAACTAAAAAATAAAGTCAACATAGTTCTGTTAACACAACCAAAGTTAAAATTAAATTATCTCTATCCCTAAGATAAACTAAGTAGCCTTCATATATTTTATGTCAAACTACTATTAAATTGATTGTACCCTAGATGTTTAATAAAGAAGAAAACCCAAATTACTTTCATAGCCTACATAAGGAAAAAAAATTTCGTTCACAAATGAGGGTGCTGACCAAAAAACCAATATCCTTCTCCATATAAAGGGGAAGTGTTCACACTCCCTTTTAGGTTAGCAGTGTACAAAGAATATAATGCCCACACAATTGGAATACATATTTTAACAAAGCTATTTTTGCTAGTCATGTCAATAAAATCCTCGGTGATGTAGAGCTATGCATCCAAAAACCAAAAAAAAGGTCTTCAACACTCTAATCCACACAATAATGGATTCTAGGATCGATTCTAGATCCTTTACCCACACCCGAGTACACACTCCTGATGAGCCTAGTTTCCTAGTAGCCTTCTAGACTGATTTCACAAGGTTCTTGCCAGAATTTCCCAAAAGACTCAGGAAGATAATCACATATTTGGATACCCTTTTTAGGGTTATATAACATACTAGAAAATGAAATATTGTTCCTTTGGACCAACTGTTCATACTAGGACTGGTGCTCTGTGACTAGCCCTTTATTAGGCCTCCTTTTCCAAAGCAACACCCAACTCCACACCCAACCATGACTTCTATATCATATAAAAAGTCTAGATACCCTCCAAAACTAAAGATTTTCACATTTTCAAGGACCACTAACAAGTTTTAAAGTCTCATTCACAAAACCCTCCTTTTAAGGCTTAATAACCTAGAGTCTTCTCAAACACACCCTTCCACACCTTCTTAGACCCCAAAAATGGATCTAACACCATATCCTAATCATAAAGTGGTCTTATATGCAAATAAAGATGGTCCTCCAATGGACCAATCATCCAGACCTTGACTGTCCCCAATTCTAGTGACCCTTAAACTAGGCTATCCAAGCAATCTGAGAATGTTCTTCCACTTCACTATCTACCCTGCATTCAAGAACATTTTAAAAACATAACATAATGGAAATCCATCCTTCACAACTCCCTTCCATTCATGGAAAACATTAATTGCTATCTCATTACCCTGTCCTCATGGTATTTCATTGGTGCACTGTGCAGGAACAGTCACTGTTGGTTGTGTTTCAACACACCAACTTCCTCTATAGCCTTAGACACTCATGAATGGATTCAACTTGATAAAAAAAAAACATTCTAACATACTCATTATGCATGAAAATGAAACAATCTTAAATCCAATCTTTGCATCTATCTAATCTATCTGGTGTATACCCTAATTGTAGAGGGACAGTCACGTTCAGAGGACCCAAAAATGCTTTCAAACCTGCACAAAACTATTCATAACTCCAATGACATGAAAAACCATACCCTAGAAATCATTTGTATCCATATCAACCATAAAAAATAAATGTTTTTCAATAGAATAGTCAGACTGTACCCTCACGGGTAGTGACTGGCAAATTACCAACGAATTTACATTTTCATTACTTGAAAATAGTTTACATTCATTGTTATGATCTGGAATCAATCATTAACTTGGTCCTCCCTCTTCTCTACCTCTAACATACGCATCCAACCAAAAATAAGCCTCTTCAAGGCCGGTTGTAACCACCAACTAATTGGAAGAGTCTATTGACAGTTAGTTACTTGTTAAGTTTGGTTGTCTGGTTGACAACAAGTTGTCAACTTCAACAAAATTCTTCCTCTAAGGAACTTATATTATTGCCTTGAACCTTTTAAAGTTTTATCCAACTTCAAAACATCCTATCCCTCTTAAAAACCTCATATAAGCCCTGATTTTGCCAACTTGGGCATTTTACAACTTTAGCACTCTAAGTGATTTTAACATCAAACTTAAGGCTCTATTGGCCATTTACAATTATTATGGACCTTTATAGGTCATTTTTCAAAGCCTACTAACCTAGGATAAACTTGTTCTTCCCTAGTGACTCCTAGGTACCCATAGCCCTAATCAATGCCATTTAATGGCTTACAAAGCATGGTCCTTCACAAAGGACTTAAAACATTACAAAACATTATTAGAAGACGTTTAAGGTCCATTACAATATCAAATGACCTTGGATGGTCATGTTGTTATTGTCTTCACCCAAGGATCTATTAGTGACCTTGGTATGACACCTTGGTATATGTGTCCTAATTAACATTACTTTAAGGTCTATGTGTCCCAAATCCTTCTTTCATTTACGATTCTCACATCAATTTCCTAACTTACTCTTAGGTGGTCTTCCCATAGATCACTTTAATGCAGTACAAAATGCAACTAAAGGTTTCAAAAATTTTGAAGCAATCACAAATGGTGAGGTGAATGCTTGGCATTCAAAAAAGTATGTTAAACTAATTTGTTCAAAATTGCAAATTTTTGAGGAATTTCTAGTTTACCATGTTATCTAAGGTAAGGAAATTCAAATGAGGATGTGTTATCAAAATTTGGATTTAAGTTATCATATTCAGAAAAAAAAGAACTTGTGCAAGATCTAAGGGACATAAAGGAAAAATGGTTAGATTGGCTAGAGTAGGAAGATTGGTTAGAACAGATAGATTAGGAAGTGAAGAGATATAAGAAAGTAATGGTGTCATGAGAATTATAGTTTTAGGGAGCTCTTACAAAGTATATTTATGTTCACCTATGTGAATAGATCTATATCAAGAGTGAGAGACTGAAAACTATATGAAGGATTGATTCAGTGAGATTTCAAAAGGAACATTGTTGAATATCATATTGAAAATAGTAGCAACTAGTCATGGTGATAGGAGAGTCAATTAACAAATGAAGAGGACTACCAAAGCACCACTTCCTATCACACTAAGACTTCTTCCAAGCCTGCGGATCCTAAAAGAGGAGAATGCCTAATGTTTAATAGGTCACTCTTGATGCCAATCAGCAAGGAGCCTCCCCAAAGGAAGTCAATTTTCAAGACTACATGCAAGGTTAAAAAAAAGGTATGCAAGGTAATTATAGATTCCAGTTCAATCGAGAATCGAGTTTCAATTGAAATGGTGAACAAGTTAGGATTGAAAAGGATGCCACACCCCACACCTTATAAAGTTTCTTGGTTAAGTAAAGAACAAAAAGCTATCATCAATGAGCAATGTTGGGTTGATTTTCAAATAGGAGAGTATAAGGATAGAGTCATATGTGAAATAGTTGACATGGATTCTTGCCATCTCCTTTTAGGAAGACCATGGCAATATGATACCAAATCCCAATATGATGGTGTGTCTAATGTCTACGCATTGACCAAAGGTGGGGAAACTTATACAATGACACCTTTAGTAGAAGAGTTGAGGGACAAAATTTTTTCTAGTAGTGTCATGATGGTAGGGGAGAAAGAATTATTCAAAGTCCTCAAGGAAGAAAAAGTACCATGTTTTGTTGTGGTAGTCAAGCCTAAAGAAAGTATCCCAAGAAAGGAGAAGTCATACCTTGAAACTCTAAGGAGTGTTAGTCCTTGAGAGGTTGCAGATTTGTTAGACAAGTACAAAGGTATTATAGCAAACAACAGTAGTGAATCCTTGCCATCCAAGAGAGGAATTAGTCATTTTATTGACTTGATTACCTTACCTAACAATGCTGCTTACAAATTTAAGTGGCTAGGCAAATACAAGGTCTATTGGAAAAGGGCTTCATTAGAAAGAGTATAAGTCCTTATGCTGTCCCAACTATACTTTCACCTAAGAAGGAGGGTACTTGGAGGTTTTGTACTGATTCCTAGGCCATTAACAGGATCATGATTAGATATCAGTTTCCAATGCCAAGAATAGAGGACCTTATGGATTGTTTAGGAGGGGCTAGACATTACTCCAAAATTGATCTTAAAAGTGGATATCACCAAATCAGGATTTGAGAGGGGGATGAATGGAAGATAGCATTTAAGACTAATGAAGGTTTGTTTGAGTGGACCAAAGAAGCAAATGATTCCTTTGAATTGCTCAAAAACAAGATTGCAAAGCAACCAGTCCTAGTACTACCCGATTTTCATAAAGTTTTTGTGGTTGAATGTGATGCAAGAAAAAGAGCTATAGGGGGTGTACTTAGTCAGGATGGTCTCCCAGTTGCCTTTTTTAGTGAGAAACTAAATGAAGCTAAACAAAAATACTCCACATATGATCTTGAACTCTATGCTATGGTTCAATCTTTGAGAAAATGGCATCATTACTTGTTGTCCCAAGAGTTCATTATTTACACTGACAATCAGGAACTTAGTTTCTTTGATAGGCAAGAGAAACTACACCATAGGCATGTTAAATGGATAGAGTTTTTTCAATCATATACTTTCATTATCAAGCATAAAAAGGGTGTTACTAACAAGGTTGCTGATTCTTTAAGTAGGAGAACTATGACCATTCAACATATACAGATGGAAAGTGTAGGGATCTTGGCCATGTAGGATTTGTATCTAGATGATGATGACTTCAAAGAGACCTACAAGATTTGTATGGACATGTCAGCCAGGTATCATACTAAATTTTCTAATTTTCTGATTCAAGATGGCTTATTGTTTAAAGGTGGTCTGGTTTGTGTCCCTAAGATTTCTATGAGGGAAAATATAATCAAGGAGAAGCATTATGGAAGTCTTGCAAGGCATTTCGGGGTGGATAAGACCTTGGAGTTGGTTAGACAATTCTACTTTTGGCCTAGATTATAGACTGATGTTAGGAGGTTTGTGGAAACATGTTTGGTGTGTCAATGTTCCAAGGGTCATACTTTAAATGCTGGCCTCCATACTCCACTTCCTATTCCATCAAAGCCTTGGGAATCCATTAGTATGGACTTTGAACTTGGATTACCTTAGACAAAGGCTGGTTATGACAACATTTTTGTGGTTGTAGACAAATTATTCATTGATTATAATTTCCACAAAAAGGAACATACATATTGTCACAATGAAATACTGAATTTATCATTTTCAATCTCCAGTAATCTTGTGATATAAGTTATTATAAACAATCATAAGATTTTTAGTTTTTTTTTAGTATTATTGAACTATTACAATAGCGGGGTTGGTGCTCCTTGAAGTTGGTGCTTCTAAACATTGAGGTACCAAGTTTGTGATCTTTGGATTAATAGGAAAGATATAGGTGCCAAGTGGTTTTTCTACTCTTAGAGAGTTTTTCACTCATCAAAATCATGTTGTCACGTGTCTAACATTTGTCTCTCAGTTTGATGCATTATTTGCCTATCTTTGTTTCAGTCCATATGTCCATTCAGTTTCAGTTTATGATGTGATAGTTTATGTTCAAGTTATCTTTACATACTGTCTCAAGTAGTTTGATTTCATTTAGGGTCTGTTTAGGTTATCTTTACATACTTGTTATTTTTTGGTTTTTTTAATATGGGGTGGGGTTATTTTGACAGACTGTTACATATCCTGACTATACAGGGATAGTCACATTTTGAAGGATTAAACACTTCCAAAATTTAATAGAAACTATCCAAGACTTGAATGTAAATGCATCATAATACCATAACAATCCATTTAGATCCCTAATGACTAGTAACAATGACACCTTGGATGAACAATAAATCACTCACGGGTTGTTCATGAGTAGAAAATTTAGGATAAACACAAAATAATGATGCCCTAGCTTCATGTAATGTGAAGAACATAGCCATGGGCTTATCAATAAGTGCCTCATGAATGTAATATCAACAATGTATATAAACAAAGATCAAAATCTCAAACACTTATACAGTGATAAAAAATGTGCCAGCAAATACACAATACATGATGCCCTAGCACATTGCTCATGGGCCCTAAGTAGGTAACCAACAAGTAACAATGGTGCCTTGGATGAACAATAAATCACTCACAGGTTGTTCATGCGTAGAAAATTTAGGATAAACACAAAATAATGATTCCCTAGCTTCATGTAATGTGAAGAACATAATAAGTACCTCATGAATGTAATAACAATAATGTATATAAATAGAGATCAAAATATCAAACACTTATACAGTGATAAAAAATGTGCCAGCAAATACACAATACATGATGCCCTGGCACATTGCTCATGGGCCCTAAGTAGGTAACCAACAAGTACCAATAGCACAGAAGCATAAAACAATGCCGAAAAAATGCAGAGTAAGGAAATCCTTACAGGCGGTCCTCCTTTTACACCAAATAAAAGTGGCAACCCTCACAGGCGGTCCTCCTTTGACACCAAAATAATAGTGGCAACCCTCACAGGTGGTCCTTCTTTTACACCAAATAATAGTTGCAACCCTTGCAGGCGGTCCTCCTTTTACACCAAATAACAGTGGCAACCCTCACAAGAGGTCCTCCTAAAACTCTCACCAAATAACAGTTAAAACCCCTGCAGGCACTCCTCCTTTGCGCGCTCCAAGTTAAAACCAAATAATGAAATGAGATATGAAATCTTTTTTCTTTTTAAAGTTATGCCTGTTTTGGTTGAAAGTTTGACTTGCATGGTATTGGTTGAACTTTCCACCAACACAGGCATGGATTAAAAAAAAAAAAGTTTTCCTTCTATAATCCGACCAACCTAAACCTTTTTAATTGATGGTCAAAAATTTTGGTAGAAAAATGAGGTCAAATGTACTAGTGTTTGTAGGTCACTTCTAGTTTGAGGGAGGTAGAATGCCAAGGGTTTGTATCGTTGATGACTCAGCCAACATTTCCTAAAGAAAGTTCAACACAAGTAAGTTTTAATGTTAATTCAGTTATTTTGTAAACATATATTTGCTACCAAGCATTTAACAATAAATATTATAACTCATAGATCAATCTCATGTTCACAAACATATACAGGTCAGATTCCACATTGGTGGCATTGTTCCTTTACTACCAAGGACATATATTAGGTCTCTTGTCCGCGGGAGGAGACAGAGAGGCAAGGTATATGAGAGTTCAATTTTAGTTTAAATTTCATTTATTATTGTTGACTATGATTCTGAATTTTTATTTTTTATTTGTAGAAACCATATAAATTAAGTAATCTAACTTGGGGTTTCACTTTTGTGTTTGAATGCAGGATCCATCAGAGCCAAAGATTACTTCAAAGAAGCTGCATTTTGATGATCCACCAATAGAATAGGATGTCCTAGAAATATTTGTAGTTGAACTTCTTATTTTGAGATGGCGTATGCTACATTGTATCTAGATATGTAACTGACATGTAAATATGTACAAAATTATTGTTCATTTTGATATACACTTAATCTCTTGATTTGTGAGTTTCCTCTTCCATTTATGCTTTTGACGACTACTACTCCCCATAGTGAGACCAAAAAGGTGATGCAAAAACCTTTAGTAATAGAGAAAATCCAACCAACAAGTGGAAAAAGTGGATTTTTGTCTTCTCTAAAGAAAAATGTGATTCGCTACAACTCCAGTCCCATGATTCTCTATAGAAAAATTTGCCTCTTGAGAGGGACCCAGAGAATATAGTTTTTACTTTTCACCAATAAAAAGAATTGGATATTCAAAAATATTGGATATCTAAAAATATCGGATATCCAAAATCTGCCGCCAACATCTGTGTGTGTGTGTGTGTGTGTGTGTGTGTCTCTGTCTGTCTATTTGTCTGTCTCCCTCTCCTTCTCTCTATATCTTTCCTACTTTGTCTATCTTTTTATTTGTCTCTATACTATTATACAATAGAGAAATAAATAATGATAATATAATACATACTAATATAAAAATTTATATTATAATACTAATGCTATGCTATTATTATTTAATATTAATATTAAAAAAATTGTAATATATAACTTAAAATTGAAAAAAATATTCAATTGAATTAATATTAACATAAAAAAAATACAATTTAATATGTAACATGAAATTGAAAAAACTAGTCCAAATGAAATTTTGAATTAGGCAGGAAGTTTGGGATATCTGATTTTATCAGATATCTGATTAGGCTTGGTATTTGCATTGGGAAATGCCAAACGTGAATGCTCAACCCATTAGGCATGTTTAGCAGATTGTTTTTGATATCAAGACTTCGATCATGTAGTTGGCAACTATTTTTTCACCCGAAATTGATGAAACGAAAAGGGTTTCTTAAAGACATTATTAGCTTTCCATCAATATAATTGCTGTCAAATTTTGAGTTCAATAAGTAATTATTACTTATTTTTCAATTGAGATATCTTTAAAGTCGTAATTAACATACTAATTGAAAAACAACTATAATTTTCAAACTGTTTAACCTTTTTGAAATCTGAAACATGCGTCACATTCTATACTTTGGCTACTATAAGAAAAAAAAAGTTTTCAATTTTGTAAAGTTTAGAATTAGTTAAGGTGGTCAGACACAAGAGTTTTTTTTTATTCTGAAAAAGTTGTAGCGAAAAATTCATAATTAATTATTTATTTGGCAAAAAATTACAAAAAAATATGCATCACATCTGGGCATGAGTCTACTACTTATATCTAGAATCTTGGGAAAATATATCATCATTTAATTGTGATTAAGGTGGTTAGACATACATGTACTTTTTATCTTTTCCCTAAAATTTTCGTACTATTGCATTGAAATCTAAAATTTTGAACAATTAGATTAATTTGTTTTCAGACAAGGGCTAGTAGTTTAGAAACTACATTCAATTTCCTACATATTCTAGTCTTACAACTTTTTCACATAAGGTTCATAAGATGTTCAACTTTTTACGTCAAGTTGACTAACCCTGATTTTCTATTTTTTCATTGCCACTTAAGGCCATAGTTTGGTATACCATGATCCTACACATATCCATAGGGTTAAGCTCTTCATAGGACATACTTCAAAAGAGTACATCATTTAGTGGGTACTAATTCTCACCATTGTTTTCTCCCAAATTGGGTTTCCACGAGATAAATATCTGTGTCAATGTTTCATTGTTATGTGGATGTGCTTATGGTTATGATTTCCATTTTATGCTATTAAGTTAATCTTGTGAATGTTGTTGTAAAGTTTAAGAGGTTAAAAAGTTGAATAATTGGTTGAATACTAATTCACCCCCTCTCAGTAATTTTTTCTTAGGACTTACACTATGATGTTATCAAGAGAAAATAGATGAATAAGATATCATTGAATGCATTTAATATTTCTTGACTTTTATAGATGCACCCATGAGATGATATGAATATTTTAATCCGTATCTAGGATTTGGTTATTCCGTTCTCATTTTTAGCTATGAAGGGATTGCGATATACTATGCAAAATTGTGAGATAATGTTTGTATTCTGATTTGAGTGGTTTGTGTCTTTTTATTGATGAGAAGATTTATGAGTTAATAATGAAATGCTTCGACGTATCACCTTACTTTAGTTTCAATTTAAATTTTACTCTCTTTCCATCTCCCTCTATTCATGGAGAGTTGACTCCTCAACCCCAAAGATTATTTCAAATGGTATCATTTTGGTCCCACACCATTCAAACCTTCCATAAGATCTGTTACCTTCCTGGGTTGTAAAATATAGGATGAACATATTTCAAAATAGTTAGGCCCAAAATGAAATCTCATTTTAAAAATATCTCAAAACCTTATCTCCTTTTCAAGATTATCCATGCATTTGATACTATTACTAAGTCTATTCTTCCAAATGAAATGTCATTCATTTAAATTCTCATTTCCTATAAAATAGGGATTGATCCTAATTCTATCCTTGTAATGCAATATGAAAGACTAAATATCTCCTATCAATTTCTTTTAACCTTCTTGGTAGTTTAAAATAAGTGACAACTTCTAATATAAGTTGATGAAATTGCTAAATATATATTTATAACAACAGTTAAAAATTTGGCTAATCTTAGTCAATTATAATATCTGGATTGAATAATATCATTTAATTAGAATTAGAAAATTAAACACTTTCATAAACTTGTATGTATTATGCAAATTCCCTTGTATATATATACATAATGTATATGTATACATAAATATATATTTTATGTATATATGTGTATATGTATATGTGTGTGTGTATAAATATGTATACATATGTGTGTGTATATATATATATATATATATATATATGTATGTATGTATGTATGTATGTATGTATATACATACACACACACACACACTTTTATACACATGTATTTTTCATCATATAATGCACGAGTTCACATATATGTATATATGTATATATACATATGTCTCTTAATTCGTATACATACATAATTATGTAAGCCTTTTCATCATCAAATTAATATAATAGAAGATCAACTTGATTTCAATGATGTGGCCTTACTATTCATTTGGTCAATTTCTTATTAAAAATTAATTTAAATATTAGTTAATTTGATTTAAATAATTTTGAAAAGAAATATAAAAACCCATATGCTCCAACTGACCCTCTGGGTGACACTATAGAGATCTAGTTCTAGGATGAAAAGTTAGGTTTAATCCCCATACGTGGCACTTCTTAGGAGTTCTTAGAAAATTAGGTTAAAATCCCTAGACATGGAACTTACCTAGAGATTCGAATGATAGTTGATCCTTTATTCAAATGTCACACCTTCTACCTAATGATACCCCCCTCTCTTCTTAGAGGATAATGGGCTCTTGCATCCACTTGCACACAAAAATGTA
This sequence comes from Chamaecyparis obtusa, assembly GCA_027943335.1. Taxonomy (NCBI): domain Eukaryota; kingdom Viridiplantae; phylum Streptophyta; class Pinopsida; order Cupressales; family Cupressaceae; genus Chamaecyparis; species Chamaecyparis obtusa. The sequence goes on from BSBK01004711.1 coordinate 415,681, forward strand.
GTCAGATGACATCTTATAAGGGTATATGCACAAAGATGGGGGACCAAAAAGATGCCACTTTTTTTTTTGGTCCCAAATCATGCATAGTGCGTGTGCCCTATAGGGTGCATGCCCTATGGCTTGGGTTGCCCAAGCCTTAGGCTTGGGAAATCCAAAACAAAGTGCGTGTGCCAAATAGGGCACATGTCAAATAGTGCGTGCACCAAATAGGGCACACGTACTTTGTAAAATCCCAAAATTTTCACCCCCCATGCGCACTATGCAAAGCCACAAAAGTGTAATCCATATTTTTACATAGTGCATGTGCGCTATGAAAAACTAGAAAGAGAGAGAGAGAGATAAGAGATAGAGAGAGAATGATAAGGGAGGGGGGGAGAGAGAGAGAGAGGGGGTAATTTATACAAATATAACATTTAAGTATAAGTTTGATAATTTAATTTCTTATACTTTAAGTTATATTTGTATAAATTATAAAATATAATGCTTTCAAGATGTTTGGGATAGGTTCTAGCTTCATAGGAGTTAACATGCAGATTCTAGATTTGAAAAATTCCAGACTTAGCCAAATTTCAGGATTCAGCAAGCCTTCAGTAGGGTTACCTCCCACAATCCATCATGGATTTCTAAGGTCAAACTGAAGCTAGAAAAAGGATTCCCAAAGGGTTTTAACTCATTTTATCACTGTTGCCTGACTTTCAGTCACCCATTTTTTTGACAATGTCAGAGTCAAGTCAGGTCTGTTTTGTTAGTATCTAGGTCTAGCTTCTCTCTAGGATAGGAGGTCTTTGCCAGGTATCCCTGCAATTTCTCCTTGTTTCAAGCCGGGTGGGTTGTGTTAAAATCTCTTCATTCTGGGTAGGTTGTAGATCCTAACCTGGCAAAGACTTGGTGCTCCAATTAATGATCTTTTTCAAGTAGGATGGTGGTGGAAATCATATGGATTCATCTGGAAACATCATGTGGCCATTCTCAGATTATGCATAGTCAGTTGTTTTTAAAGTGCTTCATGGAGTGCAATAAAAATAGTGTGCAAGATCAAGGATTCAATTCTTTGAATTCAAGGAAGTCAAAGATTGAATTGTATCCAGTCTCTTTTGAAAATGAAATAAATTGAATGGTGAAAATTCGGTCTATAATCTAGTCATCATTTGATCATCAGTCAACAAGAGTTCCCTATGATTGTAATAGAGATGCAACATTCCAAAGATTACAGTCTGGAATATATTATATAAATAATGATGATGAGAAAATTAAAATCTTAACACATGACCGCATTTGAAAATCCTATGATGCTGAAGAGCTCAATCACTGTATCATATTTTACAAAGCATACCAGACAGTCTGTCATATGTATTATATTCTTCTTGCCCTCGAGCACATGTTTAATGAGTTTAATTTGTATAATGATGTGGATAGAAGATTGAGAAAGATTCGAAGAGATCAAGAAAATGATTGAAAATGGTGAATATGCAATTGGGTAAGATTTTGTTGAATTCGGGCTTTGCCTTTTTCAGTGTAACAGAGCGATCGCATGATCGTGTGAGGTAAAAAAATACCATGTGATCATGCAACAATGAAGTTTGCTGGGACTCACATACGCCAATAGTGCAACCCACGTACGCCAATAGTGGAGTCCACGTGTACCAATGATGAAGCGGTCGCATGATCACAAGAATTAAACAAATACCATGCGATCATGCGAGAATGAAAAGTTATAAGTCCAAACCCGAAGTTTTGTGATAAAAGAAAAGTCAATTATTATTTAAGTGACCAAAATAACATGTGCCTTAAGTCAAAAAGGAACCCGCGCACATAAAATGACGAGTGGAAATACGGTGGGACAACTTCTCCATTGCGGAAAAAACATCTATATGGTGTGGTATGGTGAGACACTGCCATGTGGAAAGAGTGGTCGCATGATTGCATAAAGTAAAAAAGAGCCATGCGATCATGCGTCAACATGAGTCCACTGACAGGGGTGCATAGTTGGAGGCTTTTTGATTGGTCGAGAATCACCGTCCGATGAGAAACTTGTCAGGTGGGACCCGAGACTTAAGGAAAATAAAGAGATTAAAAGTCGATGTAATCCAATGGAGTTTGTATTCTTGCTTGAGAAGATGATCAAAAGATAGGAATTTCAATTGTCATAAATGAGTAAGTCGAAGGTGACTAAGAACCGAGGGGAATATTGATGATAGATCTCTCGACTGAGGTCACGGGTAGGAAAAGAATGAAGATTATAATCCTAACAATGTTGTATGCTATAGCTTGCGGTCTAGTAGATGCAACATGGGTTGCCACAGGAGGTGGTAGTGATAAAGCTATAAGATCATGCCAAATATTTCTGAGACATTTAAAGAGGGTTGAATGTAGTTGTAGATCGGATTGACTGTTGTTTGAAAGATAGTTCGACTCCAAGAAGCCCAATGGATTTGACTTGACAGATGCTATTAAAGAGAAGATGAAGGACTCAAATCGAAGTGTCACAGTTATAATGTCTTTCCTTATTCCCATGTCAGTGATTGGGTTTTCAAATTCTATCATCGAGATGTTCTCTCTTTATGCCTTGTCTTTTTGAATTCTAGAAGTTGAATCATTTCCAGTAAGCATTGTATGTAAACTCTATAAATACTGTGAAGGACATGAATGGAAGGGTCGAAAAACTTGCAATTGTAGCAAGAGTGATTCCATTTACTTAGCTATTTTCATGTTTGTTGTGCCAGTAGTTGTTCATTTTCATTTGAATAGATAGAATAGTTATATGTGAAGCTGTACTTGCTTACTGGATTCCATTTCATGTTGGTAATTGTAGTGAAAGTAATTCTATTTACCTTTCATGTATGATTCTTCTCCTATTCATCCAGTTATTTAGATACATCTGAATAGAAAGTATAATTGTATATGGAACTGTGATTCCTACTTGGATTCCATTTCATGTTAGTAATTGCAGCATAAGTAATTCCATTTACTGTCCATGCATAATTCTGCTTCTATTCTCCTTAGTAGGATATGCATTCTTAGAGTAGATAGATTTAGGTTAGAAGATAGACTTCATGATAATCTATGATCAACATTCCATTGGGGATTATAGGTTATCCACTCTTATCCCTGCCTGAATTGTTTGTGCCTACAAACAATTTGGTTAAAACTCATAAGGAATAATATGATGATAGATAAAAACATATTCATTGAATATCAAACACAATCAGGGAGCTGTACCTATCAATTCAGAGGGTAGTGATAGATTACTTACACTGACCCATTTGTTGGTGAACATCCTCTTGTTCTCTCATCTTGGGTGTTAAGAAGAGTCAAAGATTATAAATCTAACAGGAGGACAAATTGTTAACCAACAATCACAAATCACTCAGTTTTGACCCCATCTCTATGATAGACTTAGCTTAGCTCTCACCCAAACCTCTCTCTCTCTTTCTCTCTCTCTCTCTCACACACACACACACACACAAACATCACTCTCTCTCTCTCTAGAGAGATAGGGTGTGTGTGTGTGAGAGAGTAATTATCCTCTCTCTCTCTCCCCTTATCTACTCTCTCTCTCTCTTTCTTTCATTACCCTTTGTCTCTCTGTCTATCTCTATCTCTCTTTGTCTTTCTCTCTCTCTCTCTCTCTCTCTCTCACTCTCTCACTCTCTTCTCACATCACTCACTCTCTCTCTCTCTCTCTCTCTCTCTCTCTTCTCACATCACCCTCTCTCTCTCTCTCTCCCCCTTATATACTCTCTCTCTTTCATTACCCCTCTCTCTCTCTCTCTTTCTCTCTAGAGTGAGAGAGAAGGGAGAGGGAGAGAGAGAGAGAGAGGGTAATGAAAGAGAGAGTAGATAAGGGGGAGAGATAGGATGATGTGAGAAGAGAGAGAGAGAGAGAGAGAGATAGAGTAATTACTCTCTCTCTCTCTCTCTCTCTCTCTCTCTCTCTCTCTCTCTCTCTCTCCCCCCCTTATCTAATATCTCTCTTTCATTACCTCTCTCTCTCTCTCTCTCTCTCCCCCTTATCTCTCTCTCTAGAGTGAGAGAGAGAGATGGGGGGTAATGAAAGAGAGAGAGTAGATAAGGGGGAGAGATAGTATGAAGAGAGAGAGAGAGAGAGAGAGAGATTTGGGTGAGAGCTAAGCTAAGTCTGTCATAGAGATGGGGTCAAAACCAAGTGATTTGTGATAAAACAAGTTAAAAACGTTTGGGAATCCTTTTGCCAGCTTCAGTTTGACCTTAGAAATCCATGATGGATTGTGGGAGGTAACCCTGCTGAAGGCTTTCTGAATCCTGAAATTTGGCTAAGTCTGGAATTTTTCAAATCTAGAATCTGCATGTTAACTCCTATGAAGCTGGAACCTATCCCAAACATCCTGAAAGCATTATATTTTATAATTTATACAAATATAACTTAAAGTATAAGAAATTAAAATTATCAAACTTATCTTAAATGTTATATTTGTATAAATTACCCCCCACCCTCTCTCTCTCTCTCTCTCACTATATAAATCTATATCTTACATAGGGCACACACCCTATGTAAATTTATGATTTTCATAGCGTGAGCGCGTTATGAAAATCATAAATTTACATAGTGCACACACCCTATAGGGCATGGACGCTTTGTAAAGGATTTGAATTTACCAATCCTAAGCCTTGAATTTTCCTTGGAGATCCAACCCAAAGGCTTGGACAATTGAAATAGGCCTGAGACGTGTTTTCCAGCAGACATACAAAAAAATGACATCTTTTTTTGTGTGCTCTTCATCAGGTTTACTCGTGGCTCAAGAACATAAAAATCAGATGACGTGATATTGTAGATCTCTCTGTTAGCTATCTAAGCATATATTTTTTTTTGAATTCTGATTATGTTAAGTTTTTCAACTCTAATTTCTTTTGTGTGTATGTCCATTTTTTGTAAAAAACCAACATGCAGTATTTTGGGCATAGATTTTGGCTCATTCATCAAATTTTGTAATAAGTTACATTTTTAGAAACTAGACTCCATTATACACACTTTAAAAAAAAAGAAAATTTAATTTTTGATTAGTTTTAAATGATTTCTAGGGGGAGCACACAACAATTTCATGTTTTCAAGATGTGTGCACTTCGTAAATTCATCAAAAATTATACGTTCATAAAAAAATTATCAAAAAAATCTGGGATAAACTACGTGGTGTTAGCTAACTTCTCACTGGAGTGATTAAAAAAATTCACAAAAAAAGTTAACATTTTAGGGGGAGCACACTAGACACTATGTTATGTTTTTGGACCAAAAAAAGACCACTTTTTGTGCTCCCCCTTTTTGAGGGCCTTAATCTGCACCATCTTCAAAATAAGTTAGTAGTTTAGGAACTAGATTCAAATTATTACAACTCTTTTTTTTGTCGCATCTTAAAATTTTGAGTCTAACTATCTTCAATTTCTTATTGAAGTTCAGAGTTTGCTGATTTCAGGAAAAAAGTGGCATCTTATACCCCCGTTTTGGTCCCCCATCTTTGTGCACTTACCCATAAAATCAGAGCATATTGATAAACATGTTCAAACTATAAAGTGCACATTTTCTTATCATAACATATATAAGTCCTAAATATTGTTCATATGAACAATGTCAAAGCCATTGTATCCACAATAATGTAGTCTATCATGATTGAACAACTTGTTCATCATTGTAATTCAAAATATTAAAAACATTGCATTTGTAAACCATTGTGCATCTGATAAAGTAAAATAATACAACAAAATACATTGCAAAATGGGGTGTAACAATTATCATATCTGTTGAAATGATAGCTTTGGTTAGATAACCATGGATGATAATCATCAATAGAATGATCTATGATTATATGCATGCATATATATCAATATACATTGTGTGTGTGTGTGTGTGTCTATATATATATATATATATTACATGCTTGACCATATATAATTATATTGATTATATTTGTAAAACTAATTATCATCCATAATGATCTGATTATCATTAATATTGTTCCAAGTATAATTTGAATTTTTGATCTACATTTTTGGTCTATATTGATTAAAATTATCATTTCCATTTATAAGTATCAATATTAAATTGATAGCACTGATCATGAATCAGATACAAATATGATAAAGACTAATTTATATTACCATTAACGATGATATCAGTTCATATAATCTATAGTATTTATGAGTTTCTATTGCCGATAATTATTGGCTTGTATTAAGATAACTAAAGGGCACCGAAAATGAAGTGACATGTCAATGAAGAGACATGTCTCCACTTACGTGGATGCATGTCTATTAATTGACATGTCTTCCCAAAATTATATACATATCAAGTCTGATCAGTCAAAGATGCAAGTACATAACACATATAGTGAAAAGCATCTTAGACTGATCTCTCTCTTTATTCATATTCAGATCTACAACACAATAATTATAATTAAATATTAGTGTTTCAAAATCATATAAAATACTTGTGAAGTATTATTATCTCATCACTCTTGTATCAACCTGCAAGACATTATAAGATCAATAAGAGCATTATTCAAGAGATAAAGAAAATTCAAATGGTATCTATATTCTAATATGAAATAGATCTAATCTACTTTAACAATATCTACTTAATGAAGAGATTTGGTACAATGCCCATTAAATTGTGTCCAGTCAAAGATGCAAGTACATAACACATATAGTGAAAAGCATCTTAGAGACCGATCTCTCTCCGTTATTCCTATTCAGATCTGCAACACAATAATCATAATTAAATATTAGTGTTTCAAAATCATATACAATACTTGTGAAGTATTATTATCTCATCACTCTTGTATCAACCTACAAGACATTAAAAGATCAATAAGAGCATTATTCAAGAGATAAAGAAAATTAAAAAGATATCTATATTCTAATATGAAATAGATCTAATCTACTTTAACAATATCTACTTAATGAAGAGATTTGGTACAATGTCCATTAAATTGTGAATTCTCCATGAGATTAGACAAAGATATGATTTCAAATTTAAAATAAATAAAATCATACACAAAGATTACTAGAGAGGTGGATGAGAGTGATGGACATGGATTTTAGCTCTTTCTTGAGCCCTTTTTGTTCCTCTATTTGTTTCCTCAAATTATCCTTCTACAATCAATGGAAACCTAAGACAAATGGCCAATTGACAAGAATTATTCACAAATGCAAATAATTCCTTTACTCTTTGGGCTCTATAAGATGCATGTGGGTAACCCTTTGCAATATCTATGAATCTAAAAATAATTTATGACACATGTTACATACATTAGATGAATCTCAACATATGTAACTAGAACACATTAATTTCTTCATAATTGGCTCTATATGCCCTTATACATTATTGACAACATATGAGAGTAAAAATTGTTAGAATAACTGAGAGGGGGGTGAATCAGTTATCCAGTGTCCCAATTCAAAATGTATAATCCAAAACAATTCTACTACTTTTGCAAGTCGGTAAACATAAAATACTTCCATTGTCTATGTATTTACCGATTGACAATCTAAACTCTGTAATAATTATCGATTAATTCTAACATGTAATATGCAAAGTATGATCACAAAAAAATATCACAATCAACACATAACACAAGAGATTTAATGTGGAAACCATGTAAAGGGAAAAACCACCTGGGACTGGCAACGCAAAATTTGTTCACTCTTCTGAAGTGAGGTCGGTGAAGACCCAACCCTGTTAAAGGTTTACAAACACACTATTAGGTGTGACCTTGTTAGAGGATTTTAGACTAGAAGTTATCATCCAACCAGCAGTCACTCTGGGGTTGACGATAACAATGTTCACTCTATGAATGAAACATCAAAAGAATTTCATAGTCCACTTGGTTAAGAGATTTGACTGTGTACAATGGTTAAATGTGTACCAGTAGATGATCTGCCTAAATACAACTTTAGTTTGCAGTTTACAGATCAATGTTCAGCTGATTCAAATATTTCTGACCAATATAATACTTTAGATTCAATACTATATCAACTTATTGTCCATCGGTAATAACTCTCTATAGCTCGATAACTATTCTGCAGCTCGGTTCTTATTAACCAATATGATCAGAAAAACTTCTCCACACGATTATTCTACAGTATCTTCTTCTTCCGGCATCCGTTTCATAATCAAACCAATGTCTCTTATATAGACAGGTAAATCATTTTCTTTTCCTCCATCAGATTTTGCCGCTTAATCATATTCATAGATTTTGCCGCTTTAAGCTTCCTTGATTGATGTGTTAGTAACACGTTTCAATCTACTCCATTAGATCCTTTTGATTTATGTTAGCCGTTGATCTTCATAAAAAACATTATCCGTTACCTCGATTTCATACACTTTACAGCTCATCACTTTATCAGCTAAACTAATCATTTAATTCCTTTCTATTTTTCTTGGTTAACAAAGAAATTCATCGGTGAACACAAGCTCAGTTAATACTATGCTTGGTATACAATACACTTCATTGGTGTATACTGAAATGCTTTATTTACCGACAACATTTCTTTGTGTCTTTCAGCTCTATTCTTCATCATAGATGAATGCAACATAATAAAGTCAATCCCATCAAGTCATAGACTCATCAACAAGTTACTCAGTGTATTCCTTATCCTCATCTGTCATATACATCTTCCTCATGTAGATATTTCTGTTCTTCATCTCTTTCACCTTTCTTCAGATGTGTCGGTATAGTAACTTACAAGATAAGTACTATCAAGCTAGTTGACATCAATGACAACATAATACTGATTTAATCATCTTTCATATCTAATCATCAACTCCTCAGTAATCTTGAATTACAGATTCTTCAATCTGGTTCTGAATCAGTTGTAGTTCATCAAAAATAACTCAAACCTACACCTAATAAACAAGAAATTAAAATATTATTTGATTTATGATTGTTTTTGAAGACACAATAAGCCATGTGAATACCAATGCCTAATCCTAACCATAGAGTTACCTACAATACTACACATAAAATCCTACAAGAAAAAATGGTTAAACCAGTGAATTTACATCATGTCAATGTCTAACATTAACATATCCTCTCATAACATTATGCAATTTTACTTACATATCCACATAATGAATTCTAGATCACTTCTATTTGAACAAAACATTTAACCCCATCCTTGAGAGAGAGCTAATGATAAGCAACATAGATTGCAATAAAATCTGCGAAGACAAACTCAAAACTCCTTGATATATTGAGTTCATATAATCCGGAATACATCATCCTAGAGAAAATTTCATAATAGTAGTAGAATTAATGCACAAAATGATTCATCCTTTCTCATAAAATCACACCTTTACAATATATATATATTTTTTCTATAACCTAGACTAAACAACATTCTATTTACAAGCTTAATGCAAAAAAAACTTTAGAAACCATACAATAGAGAGAAGAGAAGAATATAAAGAAAAGAAGAAGCTTCTAGATTCTATTTTTATGATGACATGTGTCCTTTTTATTTTGACCTAATTTTAAAAAAGAACATTCTCCTTTCCCTTTTCCTCTTGTCGAAGATATATGCTCCACCTTAATCTGCCCTTTTGTCTTTTTCCCTTTTTGTTGTATCTGGCAACTAGAAAATATTGTAATTGTCTTCATTCCTTTTTATTTTGTTTGCAAACTTATCCACGTACCATTATAGACAAAAATTCCCCTTGTTACTTTGCGACTAAAATTTATGTCTTTTTTGCCCAAATTTCGTGGAACACACTTAACTTGGTAGAAGTAATTCACTTTTTTGCACTTTTAACTATTAGAAAGTAAAGTCCACCAAGATAACTGAGAGGGGGGGGGGGTGGGTGAATCAGTTATCAGATAATTATAACTTTTATCATCTTCAACAACATAAAACCATAAAAGCAATATAATTACCAACCATAGAAAGATATTCATACACAATAACACAATGACACAAGATATGTTGACTAGGGAACCTCTTGATCAAAGAGTAAACCCCGGTGGGATTGATGCCCAGAAAAGATGCACTAATATGAATATTCATTGTGAAAGGATGGAATTTGTTAGGAGTCTTATAAAATATATTCAGTATATATGAATCCCTGTTAGGAGATTTTGAATCCCTATTAAAAGATTCTAACCTTGTTAAGAGTTATGGAAGACAGAAGGACCCACTGCCCAAACAGCTTCAGGGTAAGATCACTGAACACACTGTGACCCAAATAATCTTTGTATTACTCAATAGAATAATATGTTACCTCTTCTCTAACTATGCCAAACCACACTCACTGTTACACCAGATCTCAATTTCAGATCTCTGTACCTCGCATGTCTTCCTTCACAAATTCGCTTCCATACTTAGCTCTTTTATTCACTTCATGCATACAACATCACACACAACCACTAAAACCATATTAAAAAAAGGAAATACATTCCTTCCTTTATTCCACACTCAAATAATTACAAATGAGTCGGCATACAAGTACAATATAAAAGTTTCCACACGCTACATCAAAATTACACAAAACTGTCAGCTTCCAAATACAATAAATCTTCACTCGTGTGACCTCAAAGTTTTCACTATCATCCACATCACTATAAATGTGTCTTCAACTTCCCTTTAATTGTGCAAAACCAGATTCCATCCCGATTAGGAGATATCATCCGATTTCTAGAAACCGCTACTTAGGAACACTGTCTGAATACTACTTCCACCAAAGTGCTCATAACTTCCGTGAATAAATGAATTACTATCTACGCTCTTAACCATAGACATATAACATATCAAAGAGTATATCCTCAACATCACATAGCTCCAACTACAATAACCCATGTGTGTTAATCCAAACTTTGTCTGCTTCTCTGCAAGTCTTTAGTAAATCACTGTGTTGACATCAATGACAATCATAGTCATGAATGCAACAAAAAATGCTATAGAATGGCTGCCAAACATTTATCATTCATTCCTAACAATCTCCCCCATTGGCATTGATGGAAACATAGATGAAAAAATATCCAATGTTCCAAAAATCCAATACTGCAACACTACTGCTCCAAATCCTCTTCATCAATCAAATCTTGCTTCATTTTCCTATTCAGTTCTCTCCAATAGATGTTTTAGATGGTTTTTCATGTATACTTCTCCCCCATTGACATCAATGATAGAAATTTCATCATTATGTCAACAAAAACTCAATGTCATAAGACACTATTCAGAAAATACATTCACTAGAGTCCTCATGACTCAACTCAGATACACATACTCCCCCATAGAGGAAGTACCAACATCCAGTCCAGAAGAAAGATAAGGCTCATATACCACTGGACGGATGCAACCAACTACATCACTTTTCAAAAGTAGGCTGGGGCATAACCCCAAGCATACCTCTCAGATACTCAAATGTATCCTTAGGCAAAGGCTTTGTGAATATATCTGCTATCTGCTCCTTTGTACTTATGTACTCAAGTCTGACTTCTTTCTCAACAAATTTCTCTCTTACAACATGATACTTAATCTCTATATGCTTCGTCTTAGAATGTAATATAGGATTCTTAGACATACTCACTATGCTGGTGTTGTCACAATGTATGACAATAGGTTCAAAAAACTTTATTCCAATATCCTTTAGCATTTGTTTCATCCAAATTATCTGGTTACAATTTTTTGCTACTGCTACATATTCTACTTCTGTTGTGCTTTGTGAGATACAATTCTACTTCTTGCTTAGCCAAGAAACCAATCTTCCTCCAAGGAAAAATGCTCCACCACTGGTGCTTTTCTTATCATCAACACTACCTCCCCAATCAGCATCTGTATATGCACATAGGGTAAAATCATCAGATTTTTCATACCATAGTCCATAGTCCATTGTGCCTCTTAAATATCTTAGTATCCTCTTTACTACTGCATAATGTGATTCTATAGGTTCTGTTAGAAATAGGAAATATTGAGAGGGGGGGGGGTGAATCAGTATTTCACAAACTTTTTCTTTTGCCCACTTATGGATATAACAGATTACTTTAGTGTATACAAAGATTATCAAGCTGATTAACAAACATAGCAGTAAATAGAAAGAACTCATAACACATCATATGTTCTCGAGGAAACCCTGGCCAAGGGAAAACCCTGGTGGGGATGGTACCCACAAAGATCACTAATCAAAAGTATCTTGTTAGGGATATTGGACCCTGTTAGGAGTCACTTTACAATATATAGTAGATCTATCTTGGTTAAAGGACTTTAGGTCTTGTTAGAAGCCTTAACCCTGTTAGGAGTTAGATTACAAAACCTGATCACTAACTGAGCTCACTGCCCAAACAGGTAATACAAAATGTTTTTGACTGTAATATGGTACTACTTACAACTTTGCATCAATAGCCTTTGCTGCTATCACAATATACAACTATCACAAGTTATCTTTTCTTTCTTTTTACATAACACTTGTCTGTTTCATTACATTTCAAGTATGCCTAATATATGAGTTATTAAAGCTAATAAATTTACATGGTCGGATTCCAAAATATTTATCCAAGAGTAAACATCTAGGATGTCATCCCTTCATAATGTTAAGTCATTATTTTGACAAGCAAAAATAATCCCTTAACTCTTTCGCTAATACTGTCTCCAAAACTGTTCTGTCTGCAAAAACTATCTTCGGTAAACTTTGAATAACTTTGTCCGTACTACTCCAAACTTTATGCACACTAAGATGGGGTATCCTCATACTCTATAGAAGCTTTAGTTAACTACACAAACAAAAATATTGCTCCAGTGGACGTCGCCAACTAAATCTTCATCGGGTGCTCTGTCAGGATCACTGTATCCATACTTAGACAATTTCTTTCTTCAACTTGCCATACTTGCATTCCAAATTCTGCACTCTCAATAGAGATCATATGTTGCCATAATGACAACATCTATGCATCCACATTAGCCAAATTGCCAACAATCTCCCCCTTTGTCATTGGTGGCAACATATGGGAAAATTGGCTAAGTGTGCAAACAAAACTTCAAAAAACACTTATACAAAATTGTGGCCAAAAGTTATACAATATGTATACAATATCATACTCCATAGAATAGCTCCCCCTACGAGTATCCTTCCTCAACATATATTCAATTTTCTGCTATCTCTCCCCCTTTGACAACAATGACAAAGATAGGGTGTACAAAAATTTCAAAAACTTTATACCTTATTATCAGTTATTGCAAATTTGGTAGGCTTGCAACAAAATCACCAAACTCTAACTTCCAAGATTCAAAATCTTTCTCCCATATCTTCCTGATGGATTCAACAACATTGAGTAGAGTACTCAATCCGTATGCTGCTATCTGACAAGCTTGCAGGGAATTGAAGCTAAACTTCTGAAATGATGTCTTTGCTGAAAGACACTGCTCAATTTGATCTTCAACAATTGATATCTTGATTGAGAAATGCTCTCTCAAGATGTTAACCCTGATCATATTTCTGTTCTTCTCCTCTGCTAACATTCTGATTTCATCTTTCAATTTCCTTATGTTCTTCTCTACAGAACTTATCTTGACATTAGGGCTTGTCAAGGTGTTTGTCTCAGCTGTAATAGCATCTAACTTCTCTTTGATCTTCTTATCCTCTTCAACTATTAGGATTTCTAATTTAGTGCATTGTATGTACAAATTCTTTCCTGTCTCAAAATGTCTCCTCAAATTCTTTATGCATACATCTAAACTACCAATATTATTTTGAATATTTACACTTAAAGTTTGTTGCATTTCTGCTTCAAAGTCTTCCTGAACTTTTATCTTATCAATATCCTTCAAGTTAGAAAATTCAGAGTCAAAAGAATTCATTACCATTTTAGCTTTCTCAAGTGGATCTGATTCAGATACCTTAGTGCTGATCACACTCTCAAGTTTCTCTGTCAAAACTCTAACTTTGCCTTCAAGGTCTTCCACCTTCTTATTCTTTCCAATAATTTTGTTCAGAGATGTGATGAACTCAAGCTGATCATCATCTTCAACTTATTTTCCAAGGTCTTCAAACATTGAACCAATATGCCTCTTCTTACTGTCAGGTGCACTAATGTATTCAACTGGTATAGAAGGTGCACTAGAGGTAGTGGCCTCTGTCAAAATTTGTTTGCCTTTAACTGACTGCTCTGCTGGAACTAATTCTGATATAGTTGGTGCTTCCTCTGCCTCTGTATTCTTCTCTGATTCTGTGACGTCTTCTTGCTCTCCCAAAGCCAAATTGTCAACAATGTTTCCTAGATCATGAAATACTGCATCATCTGATTCTAGAGTCACTTTGGTGCCTTCAATATCCATTGATTCTTTTCCAATATTGATATGTGAAGAAGATGGAACTTCTTCAATACCAACTTCCTTTGTATGCGGTTCCTCTGATTGCTTCTACTGAGGGTCTGATTCAACATGCTTTTCTACAACTATATCTGCAAGAACTTGCATTACTGCTTGCTCTATCTCTTTTTGTACTTCCTCCTTTTTGCCTCCCATTATAAGGATTGTTCTTCTCTTAGTTCTCAATAAAGTTCCAAGAGACTTCAAGAATCTCTTCAAATGATCTTCATCCTTAACTTCACATAACTATTTGATTACATGTTCTCTCATCTTTATGTCCTCTTCTTGTGCTTTTTGTTTTCTATTCACAAGTCTGTTATACAAATCTTCTGGGATCTTACCATGAATAGTGCTAAGTTTCTTATCTGCCACAATCATGTGTGTAACCATTGCATTTTCAAAGTTTAATCTGTCAAATGATCCATATAGATCATAGAATTTATTCAACTTAGTGAAGTCTCCATGCTTCAATATATCTTCATTAACTCTTTCAATTCTTGGTTTCCAAGTTTTCTTCTTGATTGAAACTACATCATCATCTTTAATTACTGCTACATTTCTAGGTATAGGTGGTACAACCACTTTCTGTCTCTTGCCGGGTCCTGTTGCACTCACTGTTACTCTTTTGCTAGGAATAGGAGAAAAAGATTTATCTCCTTCATGTTTTTCAGGTACTTCAACTTTTACCTTTACTGCAATAGGATCAACAGGATCTGCACTTGATGTCTCAGGTGAAATTACAAGATTTTCACTTTGCTTCAAGGCTTCTGTAGTCTTCTTAGCTATGTCAAACTCATGACTTGACATACCAGATTCTTTCAATATTTTCTTCATAGTAGATTCAACTCTCTTACTAGATTGCTTCTTTTATCTCAAACTTATTGCAGAGTTGAAATTCTCTTCATAGGTTCCAAACCTATTTGCATGACCATCCAACTCACACTTTAACAATCTATTCACATATCCTACTATTTCTACTTCAGATATTTCATAGCCAAGAGGGTCTATGAATTCCATTCTAGGCTCAACTGCTTCAATGTAGGTGAAATCAGTGTCAACCATAAAACAAATGTCATCTTTATGCTTTTCAACTAAGGATTGAGGAATCCTTGATTTGTTCTTAACAATATTCTGAAAAGTCTTCAATACAAGCTTCACATTGTCATTAACTTTATCAAAAAGGTGCTTCATGTAGACTGAGTTTATTCTTTCCACTGTGTTCACATTGTCACTCCAATCAACTGTGTAAGGAAATCTTCTCAAAATATGGAAAAACATATAGGTTACCAGAGATGAAAACCTAAACTGTGTGTACTTAACCTTCTTAATCTTTTCTAAGTTCTCAAATAACTGAATTTTCAAAATTTCACATAGGTCTACTGGTTTCTTCTCAATACACATAAGATAAGCTACATGAATCATTCCTGTAGCCATGTCATCTTCCCTTGAACTACCACAGAATTTAGTTGTTAGGATCTTGCAAAGGTACCTAACATCATCTTGCTTAATCTTACTTATCACAATTCCTCTACCATTATAACTAGATCCAGTGTTGTCTAAAACAATCTTTCTCATGTTCTTTTCATTTAGTGGAATCTCTCCAACTTTTGATAATCCAGTAACTTCATGAATTAGGTCGGCAGTTATATCAATAACTCTATCCTCCATCCAGAATTTCCCATTGTGGATTCTACTTAAAATGATCTTGGTACATTCCTCATCATTGAATTCATACTTCATGGAATATTTGATAATTTCATTGTTCTCTAGGTGCCCATAAGCTAGTTTAATTGATATGTCTTGATTGTACAATTTCCTGTAATCATCACTAAAATCTGCATCTCCCAAAGTTTCAAACTTGCAACCTAAATATCCTTTAACATTCTCAATGTGCAATACTCCGTCTGGTACGGATGATAATGCTAGACTGTCATCAATTTCAGTTGGTTCTACTAGTTCTTTCTTAATCTTTGGTCTATTCTTATCCTTAACATTATGAACCATATAAATATCCATCTTATCAACTGATTAAAGATCAAAAAATACCTCAACTTTGCAAATCTAGGGTTTCGGTATGATCGTCGCTGCAAACTACTTCCAAACTTCTTCAAATCATCCTGAACTTGCTTTTCTTCTTTCAAATCACTTTTCAATTGCTTTGTAATCATAATAACTTCAATTTCAACCTTATAACACTTCACATTAACTTGATCTGACATCACATTCATTCATTTTGCCACTAAAACCTCAAAAATCTGATTCTGCAAACCTGCAACCATAAAACTTTCTCCGACCTCGCAAAACACAATATTTTCTTTTATGCACTTAACCATAGCATTAGTACAACATAATAAACCTATATCTAACTACGCAAAACTTAACTCATTCAAATTCCTAATCTACACTAATCCTAAGTCCTAAACTACAGAAACTTACATAATTTAAGTACTTAAAGAAGGGTCAGGTAAAGATTCATCCTTACCATTGGTTACATTACCTTCCTAAATACTTTCAATGCTGACTGTACCTCCTTGATCTGTGCCTTTGTCAAATTTTACTTCATCTTTATTGCTACATCAACCTTTCTCTTTGTTTCCTGCATTTTCATTCCTTCTTGCATTGTTCCTAGGGTTAGGGTTATGATGATAACCTCCATTGTTCATTCTGCAAAATCTTGCTAAGTGTCCAAACTTGTTGCATATATGAAAAATGATTCCATTGTTTCCAAATCTCTGTCCTTGCTAGTTAATCTGTGACTTGCAATTTCAAGCAATATGTCCTACTTTGTTGAATCTAAAACATACTACCACTTTTCTTTGATTCATTTCTTCAATAGATTTCTTATCTGCATTGTTAGTATTCCCAATCATTCTATCATAATTATTCAAAATTACTTTAGGTCTTCTACATTCATTAGCTCTATGTCCAAAACTATGACAATTATAACAATGTCCATTAAAAGGTTTAAATTGCTTACCTGTGCAATCTCTCTTCATGTGCCCAATAGTATTACAAGAAAAACATCTACCTTTGAATTCTCTTTGCATACCTTTAGATGATTCTTCCTATTTTGATTCTTCTTGCTTTGATTCTTCTTTCTCTCTAGGTGGTTCTTCTTTAGGTGGATCTTCCAATGTGTTCTCATCTAGCTTTATTTCCTCCACACTTTTAGATGTCTTCAGATCTAGCTTCTTACTTTCATGGTTTGTTCTAAACATACTATATCCAAATCTAGTCCTATCAAAGAATGGTTCTTCAAAAGAATTTTTTTTTATAGTCTTATCACTTTTTGAATATAGCCTTTCAAGTTGTTGTTTAGATTAAGTTAATTCACCTTTCACAATTTTATTATACTTCTCAAGTTCCACATACTGCACTTTTACTTTTTCAGATTCGGATGTTTCCTTTTCAAGTCTTGACCTCAGATCTTTATTCTGAATTTTCAATTTTTCATTATCAGATCTCAAATTTCCATCTTTCATACTAAGCTTCAGATTTACTATCTTCAACTCATGCTTAAGGATCTCATTTTCTTTTTCTAATTCATCACAATCTTCAACAAGCATATCAGATTTCTTTTCAAATTTCAGATCTTCAATCTTACCTTTTAATTTGTCAATAGCATTCTTTGCATCTTCATATTTTCTTCTTAAGGAGTTTCTTTCATCAGTAAGCATATCAATCTATTCAAGAGCTTCTTCAAGATTCTTCTGAAGTTGATCCATATCCATAGAGATCTTACTCAAGCTGCTAAGCTTTCCTTGAATGTTCCTTCTCCGAGTAACTGTGATCTGATACCAATTGTTAGAAATAGGAAATACTGAGAGGGGGGGGGGGGGGTGAATCAGTATTTCACAAACTTTTTCTTTTGCCCACTTATGGATATAACAAATTACTTTAGTGTATACAAAGATTATCAAGCTGATTAACAAACATAGAAGTAAATAGAAAGAACTCATAACACATCATATGTTCTCGAGGAAACCCTGGCCAAGGGAAAACCCCAATGGGGATGGTACCCACAAAGATCACTAATCAAAAGTATCCTGTTAGGGATATTGGACCCTGTTAGGAGTCACTTTACAATATATAGTAGATCTGTCTTGGTTAAAGGACTTTAGGCCTTGTTAGAAGCCTTAACCCTGTTAGGAGTTAGATTACAAAACCTGATCACTAGCTGAGCTCACTGCCCAAATAGGTAATACAAAATGTTTTTGAGTGTAATATGGTACTGCTTACAACTTCACATCAATAGCCTTTGCTGCTATCACAATATACAACTATCACAAGTTATCTTTTCTTTCTTTTTACATAACACTTGTCTGTTTCATTACATTTCAAGTATGCCTAATATATGAGTTATTAAAGCTAATAAATTTACATGGTCAGATTCCAAAATATTTATCCAAGACTAAACATCTAGGATGTCATCCCTTCATAATGTTAAGTCATTATTTTGACAAGCAAAAATAATCCCTTAACTCTTTCGTTAATACTGTCTCCAAAACTATTCTGTCTGCAAAAACTATCTTCGGTAAACTTTGAATAACTTTGTCCGTAATAATCCAAACTTTATGTGCACTGAGATGGGGTATCCTCATACTCTATAGAAGCTTTAGTTAACTGCACAAACAAAAATATTGCTCCAGTGGACGTTGCCAACTAAATCTTCATCGGGTGCTCTGTCAGGATCATTGTATCCATACTTAGACAATTTCTTTCTTCAACTTGCCATACTTGCATTCCAGATTCTGCGCTCTCAATAGAGATCATATGTTACCATAATGAAAACATCTATGCATCCACATTAGCCAAATTTCCAACAGGTTCAACTTGAAATCTTGCTACAATTCCAACTGAATATGCTAGATCAGGTCTTGTATGAGTCAAATACTGCAATCCTCCAATCATAGATTTGTATTTCTTCTGTTCCACTGTAGGAGTCTCATCTATGCTAGATAGCTTATGTCCAGTCACCATGAGTGTTCCAAATGGTTTACAACTCTCCATTCCAAATCTTTTCAACAAGTCATTCAGGTACTTTGTCTGACTTACAAAGATACCATCATTGTTTTGTGTTATCTGTAATCCCAAAAAGTATTTCATTTCACCAATCATACTCATTTCAAATTCAGTCTTCATTTCATCAGCAAATTTGTCACTAGCTTCATCTTCTCCTCCAAAGATAATGTCATCAACAAAAATAACTATAACCAACAAACCATTTTCAATTTCTTTTGTGTACAGATTGCTATCAACTATTCCTTTTGTAAATACCAATTTTAACAAATACTTATCCAGTCTTGCATACCAAGTTCTAGGTGCTTGTTTAAGTCCATATAAAGCTTTCTTCAGTTTACATACCATGTCTCCTTCTTGAGTCAAAGGAAAACCTTTAGGCTGCTCAATTTAGAATTCTTCTTCCAATTCTCCATTCATAAATGCTGACTTCACATCCATCCGATATAATTTGAATTTCTTGTAAGCTGCATAAGCCAAAAACATTCTTACTGCTTCAATTCTTGTAACAGGTGCAAAGGTTTCTTCATAGTCAATTCATTCTTGATGTGAGTAACCCTTACATACCAATCTTGCTTTGTTTCTTACTACTTCTCCTTGTTCATTCATCTTGTTTCTAAATACCCATTTAGTTCCAATAACATTCTTGTCTTTAGGTCTAGGGACCAATTCCCATGTCTTGTTCTTTTCAATCTGATCTAGTTCTTCTTTCATAGCATTAGTCCAACTTTCATCTTCAAAAGCTTCATTAGTAGTCTTAGGTTCAATTTGAGAAATCAAACATAACTATTCTTGTACCTTATTTCAAGTTAGAACTCCTCTTTTGATGCTTCCAATAATTTTTCCAATAGGATGATTTCTTAACAAACTCTTGCTAGGTGTCACTGTCTCAGATCTCACTTCAGATGTAGGTTCTTCAATGACTTCACTGTGGCTTTCATTCAAAAAATCACTCTCAGTTTCATAAAATAATTTAGTAGATCCAGTGTTAGGTTTAGGATGAGCTTCTTCATCTGATTCATAATCAAGCATTGTTTCTTGAATTTTGAACTTTTCATCAACTTTAACATTTGCGCTTTCAACAATAGACTTAGTTCTTTTATTGTAACATCTATAGGCTTTGCTTTTCAAAGAATATCCAAGAAATATACCTTCATCACTTATAGGATCAAACTTTTCAATATCATCATCTCTCTTTATATAACATTTGCTTCAAAAAATTCTAAAATACTTAACTGAGGGTGCATGTCCAAACCATAATTCATAAGGTGTCTTCTCTATGTCTGCTCTAATTTGTACTTGGTTCATTGCATACACTGCTGTGCTCACTACTTCTCTCCATAATATCTTTGCCAAATCATTCTCAAATAACATAGCTCTTGCTGCTTCAGTCACTGATCTATTTCTTCTTTCTACAATGCCATTTTGTTCAAGTGTTCTAGGGACTGAATAATGTCTCTTAATGCCATTTTCTTCACAAAAGGTGTGAAACTCTCTAGAAGTAAATTCTCCACCTCTATTAGATCTCAAACATTTAATCTTCATTCTAGATTCATTCTCAACTTTATTCTTAACAATCTTAAACTTATCAAATGCTTCAGATTTTTCTTTAAGAAATGCAATCCACATCATTTTTGTAAAATCATCAACAAGAATCATAAAATACCTTTCTCCATAGAATCCTCTAGTCCTGTTAGGACCGCTCAAATTTGTATGAACAATCTCTAGCTTTTCTGTAGATGTAAACTTCTTACTGGGAAAAGAACTTCTCTTCTATTTAACCATTACACATTCTTTGCAAATCATGTTAGTAGGCTTCATAATTTTAGGCAAATCTCTTACTGCAAGTGTAGTACTTACTTTCACAATGTTATCAAAGTTTATATGACAAAACCTTCTATGCCATAACCAAATTTCATCAATCTTAGTAATCAAACATGTCATCTCAGTAGGATTCAACTAAAATACATTACCTCTAGTTCTAGATCCAGTTCCAATCAGATTTCCATCTTTATCCTTTATCACACAAGTTTTCTTAGTAAACCAAACTTGATATCCCTTATCAACTAACTATCCAACACTCAAAATATTATGTTTCAATCCATCCAAAAAATAAACATCATCAGTATTAGTCTTTCCATCAAGAGTAATAGATCCTATACCTTTAATCAAACAAGGTGCATTGTTACCAACTCTAACAACTCTCCATCATATTCATTAAACTTTATGAACTTTTTCATGTCTCCAGTCATATGATGTGAACAACCACTATCTATAATCCAATCAGATTTCTTTTCAACTTGAGAAACTAAGGCTTTTTCTTCCTTAACATCAGTTTCATGATTCTCTTCTTTAATTGCTACAAATCCTATGTCATCATTATTCTCAGTATCACTTTCACTTAAAGTTCTTTCTACACTAGCTTCAAGATCTTCATCATTAGCATAATAACATTCCTTGGATCTTCTAGGTTTGAAATTATTTCTGTACTTTTTAAGTCTCTTAGGACATTTAGATGCAAAATGACCATATTCTTGACAAGTCCAACATTTAAATATTTTCTTACCGTCTGATTCTCTTTTCACAAGTAAGGCAATACCTTCTTCAATCTTCTTGTCTTCTTCATTTCTAGATTTGCTTCTACTAGCATAATCTCCACTCACACTGATTCTTCTTGACAAAGTAGGGCAAAAACTAAGAGCACTAAATGCTGTCTCCATTCTAGGTAAGTCTCCTAAAAATCTTAGGTTCATTTCTGCTGCTTCCAATTTTCCAAGAAGAGTCTCTCTTGTAAAGTTTGTAGTACAAGGTATAACTTGTTCGATCATCTATGTTGTCTACTTAAATACATGGGTCAATGTCCTCAGAATTTTCCATATCACTTCATTCTCTATCTTTGTTCCTTCAAAAGATTTTATACCTGTAATAATTTCTGACATTTTACCAATATAGCTTCTAATAGATTCATCTTCCAACATTCTTATATGTTCAAATGCACATATCCAATTATGTAATCTAACTCTTTTTGCATGTTCATCACCTTCAAAAGTAGAGTGTAAAGCATTCCAAATTTCATGAGATTTTTTTAAATATTTTACATGGCTGTACTCATTCTCCAGAAGGGCTGTCAAAAGTGCTTCTCTTGCAAGTATGTTACACATGAATAGATCTTTCTCATTAGCAGTACATGTTTCAAGATTGTCCTCTTCAATGATAGTCTTTATCATTCTTTGTAATCAACTAATAACCTGGTGCTAAACACAATAGGTGTGTCTTCATCTTTACTTTCCAGCTGTCAAAATTTACTCCATCAAAACTTAGGGCTTTCTTTCTTGAAATTTTCCATGGATCTCCTTAAGCTGTTAAACTTCTTTTTCAAGGACCTACTGCTCTGATACCAATTGTTAGAAAGTAAATTCCACCAAGATAACTGAGAGGGGGGGGGGGCGTGAATCAATTATCAGATAATTATAAATTTTATTATCTTCAACAACATTAAACTATATAAGAAATATAATTACCAACCATAGAATGATATTCATACACAATAACACAATGACACAAGATATGTTGACTAGGGAACCTCTTGATCAAAGAGTAAACCCTGGTGGGAATGATGCCCACAAAAGATGCACTAATATGAATATTCCTTGTGAAAGGATGGACTCTATTAGGAGTCTTATGAAATACATTCAGTACATATGAATCCCTGTTAAAAGATTCTAACCTTGTTAAGAGTTATGGAAGACATAAGGACCCACTGCCCAAATAGCTTCAGGGTAAGATCACTGAACCAACTATCCAAATAATCTTTGTATTACTCAATAGAATAATATGTTACCTCTTCTTTGACTATGCCAAACCACACTCACTGTTACACTAGATCTCAATTTTAGATCTCTATACCTCGCATGTCTTCCTTCACAAATTCACTTCCATACTTAGCTCTTTTCTTCACTTCATGCATACACCATCACACACAACCACTAAAACCATATTAAAATAAGTAAATACACTCCTTCCTTTATACCACACTCAAATAATTACAAATGATTTGGCATACAATTACAATATAAAAGTTTCCACACGCTACATCTAAATTACACAAAATTGTCAGGTTCCAAATACAATAAATCTTCACTCGTGTGACCTCAAAGTTTGCGCTATCATCCATGTCACTATCAATGTGTCTTCAACTTCCCTTTAACTACACAAAACTAGATTCCATCCCGATTAGGAGATATCATCTGATTTTCACAAATTGCTACTCAGGAACATTGCCTGAATACTGCTTCCACCAAAGTATTCATAACTTCCATGAATAAATGAATTACTATGTGTGATCTTAACCATAGAAATATAACATATCAAAGAGTATATCCTCAACATCGCATAGCTCCAACTACAATAACCCATGTGCGCTAATCCAAACTCTATCTACTTCTCTGCAAGTCTTCGGTAAATCACTGTGTTGACATCAATGACAATCATAGTCATGAATGCAACAACAACTACTACAGAATGGATGCCAAACATTTAGCATTCATTCCTAACATTAACTTATAATGGAAATAATTTCCTTATCGACCTATTTCCCGAGATTGTTTGTTTACCTGTGAAATTATTTCATACATTATATAAAATCTTAATTCACTTCCTCATAATCTCTTACTCAAAGCCTCCATGAAATGATTTCACTCCGCATGTGAAAAATGTTTGCTACTCTTCACTATTATGAGTGAAATGCTTATTGGTAAAAATACTGACCCAACCTCCTTCACCTAAATTGTAATTTGTTCACCTGTGTGAATTTTTTTGACCATCATGTTAAACAATTAATCGCATTCATATATCCTGTGAACATAATCACAATATCTATGTAACAACATCCCCATTTTTCACACAACTAAAACTTATAGGAAGTATTCACCGAGAAGTATTTACTATCATATGGTGTCTTGGTAAATTTTCTACCTCACAATAAAAGTTTTGAGTCATTCATCTTTTCTCAACCACACAAAATAATTTTCATTCAAGTGGAAAAATGTCCACAATAATTATTCCCATGACATAATGTTTTATGCAAACACTATCACATTCATAGCAAATTTTATATTTTAGGCTCCCACCATTAACTCTTTATTCCTTTTAAACATTGTCTTAGTAGAAAAAATGCCTCCCATTTTAAATGGAAAGAGTCAATGAAAATTTTGTGTGGAAGGAGTCTATTATCTAAAAATTGTGGAGCTCATACAACTCCCCATCATAGCTTCAAATTATGATTGCCATATAATCTCAAAACTAAGAAAATGCATACCATTTTGCAATTAATATTTTTAACTACAAGGTTTGGAGATTTTTGCATGAATTTATCCTCATGTCATAGTTCCTCCCTCATTGCATCCATAGAATATTGTGTGTGTGCACCATAAATACAAGCAAAGCCCACATATTTACATTGTGTTTCAGGGTACTGTTGTCACAAAAGTTTTCACCCTTGTTTAGATAATGGTTAGTGATCTAAACAACCTTGTTAAATATGGAAATAATCTCTAAGTGTGGGACTTGAAATGTGAGGTTGAGTCTCTAGAGAAGGCCAACTTCGTTACAATCATGATTCACCTAAAAATAATATTTTGAGAGAAAAGGGAGAAGGATATGCTAAAAGGGAATTATAGAAAGGGAAATATGGTGATGTACTAGATTGAACTTGGTTACCCTCCCTTCTTATGACTACACATAACATTAACAAGCACTCAGCTTACACACTTCTCACTCTAATATATCCCTTAAGAATTCATATGCATATCAAAACCAATGAGATGTTGTAAAGAAAGTAATTTCACAATACAAAATTCATGAATATATTTGACACAATCTATAAACTTAAAGAACACAAATGAAACATTTAACAACGAGAAAAAAAATGAACTTATAACTAAATGGAAAGAAAAGGTAAAAAATGAAATTTCATTAATGGAAGGAAAAGCATTTTTACAGTTGCAGATTATAGTTACTTCAAATGAACAAAAGAAAACCCATAAAATATCTACAAAAATTTTCTTTATAGATTAAGCATTACTCAAAATACAATAGTTAAGTTCGAACTCCAACCACACTAGAGTCAAGTTACATAAATGCAAGGTCAAGAAATATTAGGTAAAAAATATGATTTTGTGTGTACATCTGATCATGGAAGTGACAAAGAACAATCCAGAATGAAGGAGAAGGGACAATCCAAGTAGAAAAAATCAAAACAAATCTGATTTCTATGTGTATTTGATCATGAAATGACAGTAAATGGGCCAATAAATGCCCTTGCAGTCAAAAAAATCAAGTCCATACCCTCTGCGAGTGGCAACAAAGGAAGGAAAAGTGTTTGCATTGCGTGTAGAAGCAAAAAATTTCAATTTAGCATTAAATTTCTTATCCTCGGGCTGTGTCTCAGTCACCACTAAAAAATAACACAGGTGCAAAAACACACAACATTTTCACCAAAACAACAAAAACACACAATGTTTTCCTCCGCACATTTTTGCACTTAATTGTATGTACATCTCAAATTTAATTGCGCAAGTGTGATCAAATTTGAGCCATTGATCATGGAGAAGATGCTCGATGCTTAATCCCATGGGTGCGAAAAACACAACATTTTTGGCCAAAAGCACATGCCTCCAATGATTCCCCACACATTGACACATGAACATACTTTTTTTGTGAAGGCACTACATATACGAGGGGGGCAAAAAAACCATAATTATTTCACACTAGATGACTATTCCCTATGCACCTACATACAAACTCATCTTTTATTATACTCCTCTGTGAGAATGCAGGGGTTGAAAATATACAATGTTTTCTCTCACTTGAATAATGTAGAAAATACAGTGCATTTCCTGTGTCGAAAACATATTGAACTTAGCCCATGGAGGTTTCTCATATTAGTTATCCATTTGGGCTAATAGTGACAAAAATAGTCAACAAGTACCTCATTGAGTCAAAACCTTGGAGATTTTTGGTAAAAGAAGTCTACGTGCATTCCTTTTATTACATCTTTTGGGACCACATTATGCATTTATTTTATAAAATTCAACTCATATGAAACATTCTTCCATTTGCAGGTCTGCACATTATGGATATTGGCATAGGCTATTGAATCTGAACTTACACCTACCATTGCATTTAATTGATAGCTTCAAAATCCATCTCACTCAAATCATTTATATATGCTTTGTAAATACTTGTTTTCAAGGTCATTTTTATGAATTTTTATCAGATAGTTCAAATATCTTATATGTGCTCCTGTATTTCGCCTTTACATCTTCCTAGGAGTTTCCAACTCAAGTCTTGGTAAAATATTTATGCTTTGATGGATACATATACCTTGTTTTAATGCTTCATTGTGTCATAGGAGAAGAGGATGCTAACGAAGGTTGTAGAGTTTGACTTTACACTCACAACTAGAACTTTATTTTAAATTTTCCAAGCCCTTTTACAAATCTACTTTATGCGTATCCTACAACATTTACAAACAAGATCGACTACTCCCTCTTAGTAGTAGCCACCAACTATTAATCTAGATCACAATATATATATCTATAAATGCACTAGACTGATGCATACCAATGCATCTTTAGCTCTGATCAGGAGGGGAAATCATCCCTAGCTTTCCTCTAAGATGATCAAAAGTGTCCTTATGAAAAGGATTCATGAAAATATCTACAATCTGATATTTAGTAGGCACATACTCCAATTTGACTTCTTTCTCATTTACCTTGTCTCTCAAAAAGTGAAACTTGATAGATATATCTTTATTCTTTGAATGCAACATTGAATTCTTAGAAATATTAATTGCACTTGAGGTCTCATAGTAGATAGAAATAGGCTCATCATAAATCACTCTGATATCACTCAACATACACTTCATCCATATCACCTGAGTATAATTGACAATAGCAACAACATATTTTTGTCTCTGTAGTAGATTGAGAAATACAATTCTTCTTTTTTCTTAACCATATAACCAATCTTTTTCCCAAGAAAAATGCATCACCACTAGTACTCTTTCGTTCATCCACTTTTTCAACCCAATCAACATCAATAAAGGCACTCAAATTAAAATCATCATCTTTAGAATACCATAGACCAAAATAATTGTCCCTTTAAAATATCTAATTTTTTTTTGACAACTACCCCATGAGATTCCTTAGGATATGCTTGAAATCTAACAACAATATAAATTACAATCATGATATCAGGTCTAGTCTGAGTCAAATACTGTAATCCACCAATCATAAATATGTATCTATTCTTTTCCTTAGGTGAGTCATCATCTTTAGTCAACTTTCATCTAGTCACCATAGGAGTACTAACTAGATTTGAATCTTCCATTTCAAATTTCTTCAACAATTAAAAAAAACTCTTTCACACACTTGGATTGAGATATAAAAATTCCATTTTATGACTGTGTGATTTGCAAACCTAAAAATGATTTCATCTCTCTAATCATAGGCATTTCAAATTCATTTTGCATCTCATTAGAAAAATCTTTATTCATCCTATCATTCCCTCCAAAAACAATATTATCAACAATCATAATGTTATCATGATCAATCTTGAAGCACACATTTTACTATCAACAATACCTTTGTTAAATCCAAGCTTCAACAAATACTTATCCAATACATACCATGCTCTTGGGGATTTATTTATTCTATACAAATATTTATTCAATAAAAAAACCATATCACTGTCGTTAGACAATTGAAATCCATCTGGTTGCTCAATGTACACTTCTTATTCCAATTCACCATTCAAGAATGCAAACTTGACATTCGTCTGATAGAATTTTAAACCTTGTAAGAAGCAAATGAAATAATTAATATTATAGATTCAATTCTTTCCATAGGAGAAAGGTTCCTCAAAATAAATTCCATCCATTTGTGAATATCCTTTACAAACAAGTCTTGCTTTGTTCCTAATAACTTCACTTTCCTCATTCAATTTTTTCTGGAAGACCCATTTAGTTCTAGTTAAATTTTTGTCTTTAGGTATGGGAACAAGAATTCATGTATTATTCTTTTCAATTTGCTTCAATTCCTCTTCCATTTCTTTTACCCATTATTCATCTTTACATGCTTCATTCATATCCTTAGGTTCAATATTTGAAATCAAACAATACTTAACTCTCTCTTCTTCTAGTTTGATCACCTTTATTTCTATCTCCTATTATTTAAATTTTAGAATGATTCAATTTTACATACCTAGGAGTCTTAGGATTTTATTGAATTTTAGACTCTTGTATTCTTTCTTCAATACATGCACTAGTTTATTCTCCTCGAGGCACATAATTTCCCAGAATGATCTAAACTTGATTCTGGGTTTGAGGTTGCTTTCCTTGGTTTGTACTATCACCCCGATCATTTGAATCATATCTCTAGGATCTAGATTATCTCTTCTTTATTTTATCAACCTTAAAATTTTCATTCTCAACTAACTTTCTTAGTCTATTACTATAACATCTGTATGCCTTGATTTTGGTTGAATAACCAAGAAATATTCCTTCATCACATCTAGCATCAAACTTTCCTAGAGCTTCATCTATCTTGATATATCACTTACTTCCAAAATTTTTGAAATATTTAATAGTAGGAACATGACCACAGAATTACTAATAATGAGTCTTACCAATATAACCCTTGATATTTATCCAGTTGAGTGTGTAAATTTCAATACTCACAAATTATCTCCAATAGGCATGCAAAACATTTCCTTCCAACATCATTTTCTTTGTAGTTATAGAATGGTTATGTTCTTCCTTTCCACTACTTGATTCTATTGATGGATCCTTGGAGTAGACACATGTCTTATTATCCCATGCTCTTCACAAAATGTATTGAAATTACTAGAATTAAATTGATCACATTTGTTAGATCTCAAACATTTCAGCTTCAAACATGTCTTTGTCTCAACCATAGCCTTGAAAATCTTGAATTTATCTAGAGCCTCAGACTTCTCTCTCAAGAAAGTAACCCACACCATCCTAGAATAATGATCAATTAGCAACATGAAATATTTGTCACCCTAAAAAATTCTAACTCTAGAGAGACCACATAAATTAGTATGAACAAGATCAAACCATCCACTTGAACAATTATTATTACTCCTAGAAGTAGATCTAGTTTGTTTACCCATATGACATTCCTTGAATATAGGGTTAGCAAGTTTCTTCAACTTAGGAATATCTCTCACAACTTGAGTAGACCTTATCTTAACAATATTATCAAAATTCATATGACACATCCTTTTTATGCCACAACCAACTTTCATCAATCTGAGCAATTGAGAATCTCTTCTTAGCACTATTTAAATGAAAGACATTGCATTTAGTTTTTGTACTTGATGAAATTTCAATTCTAAAGCTTCCAAAGATTCTACACTTCCCATTCTTGAATTGAAAATCATATCCCTTGTCAACTAACTATCCAACAGTCAAAAGATTATGCTTTAGACCTTCAACATACAAGACATCATCAATACTGTTCTTACCATCAAGAGTAATGGATCCTTTGCCATGGATTAAACAAGGTGTATCATCACCAAACCTAACAACACCACCATCATACTTTTCCAAACTCAAAAATTTTCTCTTGGCACTTGTCATATGATGTGATCATCTACTATTAATTACCCATTCATCTTTCTCTTCAACTTGTGTGGCCAAAGTTCTTTCCTCATTCATGCAACTAGTAGAGTTAGGGTCATCTTCTTTGATAGAGATAAGCACACATTAACTATCACTTGAACCTCCCTTATCAGATTCATCATCTATCACACCTTCATCAATAACATAATAACACCTCTTCTGAAATCTAGGTTTCCTAGGTTTAGCTTTAGGATCTCTTTTCGGATATCTTGATGAAAAATGACCTATCTTATTGCAGGGAAAACATTTAAGAGGTAAATTTTATTCATACTTACTGAAACATTTGAGAAATATCTTGGAAATAATAGATTCAAGTTCCTCAATCTCTCGCTCTTCATCTTCAATCTCCTTCATTTCTTTCTCATATCTGGATATCCTTGTTGAAGAAATTTCTCTTGGATCACATCTCTTCTTGTCCTTTCTAGAAATAGTAGCCTTGAATGCAAATTCTACCTTAGGAAGTGAATCATAAAATTCACTCATCTCAAAATCTAAAATCTTACCAATTAACATGTTTTTGGTTACATTTGTCATAGTTATGATCTCAATAGAAATAATTTTATGCTTGTAGGATGCATGCAAGGATCTACGAACTTTAGCAACAATATCTGATTCATTTAATTGTCCACCAACACATCTGATATTGTAAACTGTTAGGAATAATAGTCCATAATACAACTGAGAGGGGGGTGAATCAGTTGTATAACAAAATATTAAATTTTAAACTTTAAGCTCATCAATATCAGATCCAATGAACACAATGAATGCCAACTCAATAACACAATATTTTGGTTTCAGGGAAAACCTGTTAAAGGTAAAAACCCCGGTGGGAATTAGCACCCACAAATGATGTACTGAGAGTATAGTAATCCTTGTTAGAAGATATAGCCCTGTTAGGAGCTTATTGAAACATTACAGTACATAGTCCTTGTTAGAGGACAGACCTTGTTAGGAGTCAAGAACAAAAAGGAGGGCTCACTGCCCAAAGAAGGTTAACTCCACCTTCAGAACTCACTAGTCGCAATAGGTGTATATGAAGAAATACACAATATTTTGAACTATTTTCCAGCAACTGTCTTTGCTTGATCAGTTCCAATGAAATCCACCAATAAACCTCTGCTCTACATACAGTAGACACAAGCTCGCAACTTTCTCAACCTCCTTATATCACATACATTCCATCTATATCTTTTCCAAGGAAAAGACCTTTCAGTTATACCTTATTACATTTTACCAAGATCAGGTCAGCCCATAAGGCTTTCCTAATTATAAACAATTACATAAACCCTTGCTAAGATACATGGTATCTAGAAAAATTTTACAATGATTACATTACAAAAATTAAGGACCGACATCCTTGATTTATGCTTGCCAAACAAAACACACGCTTCATTCCCTGAGTCAACTTTAAAATAAGCCATCGCCAGAGCACACACCACAGATGACATCACCAATCACTCCATACCTTATGCTGACCAATGAACATCTATAAGTGCCTCTTACATCATCCTTCAAGTTCGCATACCTTGAATCCAATCCCTTTGAAAGCTATATCAAAAACCTAGAGACTAACTCTATCAATTCTCACTGTCACAATCCAGTGACCAGTCTTTACCAAAACAACTGTAACTCTCTTAATATGAAACACTTAATGATGTGATCATAGATATAAGATCACAACATCCACCTGAAATCCCAACCAACTTCGTAGCATTTGAAGCATCCGTACACTATGATTACGCGTCTGGTTCCTTCATAGAAGCATATGTTGACATTAGTGACAAAACACAAATGAAAACAGTATGAGTGCCCATTCAGTAACATAGTGATCAAACATATTACATGTCTCAATCAACACCCATGCATTAGCAATATCCAACAGTACACAATTTCATTCAACTTTTGCATGAAAGAAGTAATGTTCCCATCTTCTCTCATCCTTAACATCTCATATTTTCCTTTTAGACTCTGCAACTTTGCAGGATCACATAATTGTCTCCTTCATATAAAGTTTCTAATTTATTATAGATCTCATGATTATTATTTAATTACAAAATTATTATCATCTCAGTATCAATTAGAGCACTAAAAAATGCTTCCTTAGATATAATATTGTATCCAACTATCTTGATATCATCCAAAGTTGAAGTATTTTCAAGAGGAGTATACTTCTTGTTGGTAATTTCCCAAAAAGGTTCTCTAATGCATCTCAGATGAAACTCCATTCAAATTTTCCAAAGAGATTAGTTTGTACCATCAAATCTCAGACCGTCCTTCTTGTAAGATGCCATCCCAGACCACCTCAAACAGTTAAACTTATGATGAGGAACTTTACTTTGATACCAATTGATAAAAATGAGGCATAAAACAATTGAGAGGGGGGTGAATCATTTATCTCAAAATTTAAAAATATTAAACTTATTATCAGATCTGATAATTAAAGATGAAAGCATAAATCAACTTCACATCATGGACACATATACACCAAGATTTTGTATGTGGAAACACCATCAAAGAAAAAACCATGGTGGGGATGAACCCCCAAGATAAGTATACCATGTTAGAAGTATTACAATTGGGAATGCATATGCATTCAGATACACTTCCTAGCTCACTGCTCAAAATGAAAACAAGAATCACTTCCCAAGAAAGGTCCCTTGCCTATACAAGAAAACTTGGATGAAGTCCATGAATTCTGAACTATATAATATCATCTCCTCTATTCTTGGATCAGTTCCAATGAAACACAATACACATTTCTTTTCCATAATTTTTCTCTGTCTTCAAAATTTGTATACATTTATCTCACTTTCACATCTCTCTCACATCCACACAAATAGAAAATTATTATATTAATTTATACATGACATCAACCTTGGAAAGATCATCAAGGTCAACCCAACACTCACGACCTAATTAAAACAATATAACCATACTTAATTTACATCATAATATGTAGACGAAGAAATTTTGGCCAAGACATAACAAAGACAAAAATCTTCATTGAACATGATAGGCCTCCAAGAATTATTCCTTGAATATCTGCAACATGCTACACACATCATGTCGACCAAGAAAATGAAGAACACTAACATACCACTGGAAATCATCAATTTTAGGCATAGTGACCAATGTGGACCACCAATAAAAAAGGAACATGATCTAGAAACATCCACAAGCATCATGAATTACCACAACAACATCCAAATCAACACAAATTACTGGAATCATTGAAATCATCATACTGAATCTCAGGAACACTTGGTGGAATCACCATCAACCTTGAAAAATTACTTGTAGACCTCCAAACCATGAGCCACTTGAGTTGAGGACACACATCAATGTCCAAAACATGCTTCATAGATCCACATAGAAAGATATTACAAAGAAAAGAAATGCATATGAAAATATTGTCAATCTGTCACCACTGAATAACTAAAAAATGAGTCACAACACAGATACACATAACTCACTCAATCTTTATGCGAACCTCTGAAACTTGAATTGAATCAGATATAAACAACCCTCTACAAATACTTAACATCCAAAAACTCTAATCTTCATCATACTTACTGAACTTCATTGCAACACTGTCACAAATAGAGAAATATGTTGACAATAATGACAACACATCTCTCAAGAACATATTTTCATATTCTTCCAACACTTATAGTACCATTGAATTGTTCCATTTCTAACGATCAGGCTCGATGACATGAAGAAGCTTACTTAACTTAAAGTTGGATGTTGATGTATTTTCAATGGTGCAAGCTTATCATTTAAACATTTAATTCCTAAGGTGACCATTAATTTCTCTAATGCATAACATCCACAATAAGATCTTATAACAATATGAAAAACATAATTGACTATCTACTCAAAATCAAAGTAGGTGTAGTGAAGCAAGATAGGGTATCACATTTCTTCTGCATAATAGGGTACACCAGATTAGTAAGTTCAAAATTTAACTATTATATGATATTTTCTTAAATGAAAAGGAGTTAAATTATTAAGTTGAGGAGCTGTTAATAACATTTTTAAAAAAAGACATGAAATTCAAATATCTTGGATATAATAATTTGAATGGCCTAGAATGTTCCCTATCTGAAATTGGAGATACCAAATTAGGAAATATTATTTTCAATGAGTTTTGGGAGAGAGTTAGACAACCAAGTAAACATACCATTATTCAAAGACTGATATAGAGAAGATTAATTGAGGCTGTAGGATTCCTGATTTCCATTCAGTGTATAGAATTGGTGATGGAATGCATTAACAGGTGTAATCCATCTACTAGAGAGATTAGAAATCAATATGATAGAGTTTTAGTCACTCTCGGCAGAGGTACCATCCAAAATTTATTCCATTTTTGGAATAGGGAAGTTTGCGAGTATTGGGACTTTACTTCTTCCTAAAGTGAATTCAACCTAAAGAATTTTTTTTATAGGAATTTTATAATCTAACTAATAGAGAGATTATAACTCAAAATTTGATAGAGTTTTAGTCACTCTTGATAGAGGTACCATCCAAAATTTCTTTTGTTTACCGAATAGGAAAGTTTACGAACGTTGGGACTTTACTTCTTCCAAAAGTGAATTCAACTTAAAGAAGAAATTTTAAAGGAATGAAATTGCAAAACACTGGTTTCCACAGTCAAGGAAAGGCCAGTCCAAATTGCCCAAGACAATTCATCATGATTTTATTAAGGGAGATATTGAATATATTATAGTACTCCACAAACTCAGAGGTGATGAAGTTGTGCTTAATTTGGTTGAATGGATATTTTTCTTTGTCCAAATGATTTGTATTGGTTTAGGTTATTTAGACTAGGTAGAGATAAAAAGTGACTGGATACATCAATTGATCACTAAATTTCCTTTGAAAAAATTCTTTCATATGTCTTCATACTTGGTCTATGCTCTAGCTTGTACTCAACACTAGCCAGGTCTGGATCATGTTGAGGCATTTGACGAAAATATACAAATCTATGATTTTTATCCCAACCTAAAACAAAAAAATATTTACACAAATTTTTGGAGGATAAATGACATGTTTACCATGAAATTGGTTAGAGAATTGCAATGACATCCATAACAGAGGATCTCCCTTAAAGCCGTTGCATCAATTTAGACCTATGATAATTATTTCCTATAATTCCCCATCTTCACTTACATTCAGAATGGAGATTTTGATGATTTTCCATGGAAGCTTCTGAGATACTTTAATGATCAGATCATAAGAATAGAGTTGTGCAAGCAAATTTGTGAAGTCAATAAGAGGTGCGCAGAGAGACACAAGGCCATTATTCCCTTTCTTATCTATCTAAGAATATATAGTTGTGAATCCTCATCAAATGCTATAAGTGTTACCAAAGTATATCAGAGGTATACCATGGACACATATGATGTGATAAGGGGGAAATTTGATCCAAAAGGTTTTTTGAGAGATACTTTTCATTTGGTACCATCATATCACCAATGGCCACTGCTAGAAGATTTTTGAGCTGAATGCACAAACAAGTTCAAGGTTAGAAATAAAATATGGTCAAGGCTAACCATGAAGCATATTTGAGACTTATGCCTCCCATTTGATGTTACTGATTTTATGGATACTAAATTTGATGTGGTAGATCATCCTCTCTATTTTAAAAAAATGCATGATAAACCATTAGACCCATTTGATTGGGATGCTCCCGAAGAAGATGATATGCATATAATTTAACAACCCTTATTCTTAAGAGAACAAAAATGTGGTTGGTAAGGAAAAAGGGAGATGGTAAAGGGAGTGCTATCCCCACAAGTCAACCACCACCAAACTAGAACCCAAAAACTCTACCGACTCAAAATATTTCCGTTTCCATCACACAAATGACAACACCATCAGGTTCCACTGGAGGAGGTGATGGGAAATCACCAAAGAAAGGCTCATGACTTACACCTACTTGTGGACTAGGTCCTTTACCTAATATTGATACCACTTTGGATGGTGAAACTCCTAAAGGAGAAGAGTAGGGGGGAGGAAAAGGAGCACCTGATGAAGGGTGCTCCCCTTAATACCACAAGCACATAACAAAAATAGAGAAACAACAACAATAATATGCAAGAACAGAAAATTGGCTTCTTATTATCTCCACAAATGTGGAATTACAAACTTTCAGAATTACAATATGCAAAGCCACATGGGCATTCCCTTACAATATTCTATAGGACAAAGCCTCGAATCAATACCCAGATCTACTACCCAGAACTGCCCTAGACAACACTACGGGCCTTCTTTATATAGGCAATTTCCACTGCCCGAGAAGGTTCTAGAAATTTAGCCCTTAGGGCCGACCAAACTTAGAATTATTTTATTTTACAATTTATTACATCAAAGTCGGCTCAAAATGAGTTTTGAAACTCAAACAAAAATTTTGAAGAAAAATTATTTTCCACCATTTCAGGTGACCCAACTTCTGAAGACCATAAGTCATCGCCTGTTGACCCGATTGGCTATTATAACCCCATTCTGGAAATGCCATGAAGCACTCTACAAGGTTAATCGATGCAAAGCACCCAACACCCAAATTTTCAACCTCATCCGGGGCCTCTAAAGCCTTCAAAATTGAGTTCAAAGTTTCTGTACCCTACTGCCAATACCGAAAATCTTCAATATCTTCAAAACTACACCTGATCTAGCCATGAAACTTTGCTGGCAGGCTGATATGACTGGGATGAACCTCCATATGTAAAATCAGACATTCCGAGATCATAAGACCAACTTACTAAAAATAGCAAGTTTCCATAAATAGCAACTCTGCACAAGATAGCCCTTATTGAATACAAAAATAGAAATATTTTTAGGTGATGCAAGATTGCTCTTACACCCAGGATGCTCCTGCATTAGCACCTGAAGGAGCCGATAATGAAAAAGGGAAGAAATAAGCCCAAGACTCCCAATGTCTAAGCTTGAGTGCTTCCAAGATAAATCCTATTTTTATTTTTTCTATTCAAAATGTGAGAACAACTCATCTAGTTAAAAGAACGTTGTTTTTATTACTGGATGCACTCAAATCTACATCCAAAGTGTTGGAAACCCCGTCATGGCCCCAAACTACTCTAGATAATAAGAAACAAAGGGAGACCAACACACACCAATCAAAAGATTGCATTGCTCAATTGTTGCAAGTCTCCCCTACTCCCAAGGATAAAAAGTTAAAAACCACCTCCCACTTGGTGGAAGATGACAATTCAGGTCACCTCTTCCTTGAAATAGTTCATCCAAATACACAGAAAGATCTCAATGATGCTACCTCCACAAATTTTAATGTTTCCCGAGTAGACATAGTAGACCCTAGTCTAGAGGAGTAATACACCAAAATTGGCACCTTACAATTTCAATCAATTTTGGTGCATTTCCTCGAATTTCTACATCATCGAAGTCCTATTTTACTAGGCAATTTTCTTTCTCCTACGTGAATTTATTTGACTTGATGTCAATTGAAAAAGACCTAAATTTGTATAAATCTCACACTATAATTAATTCCTAAGTATTCAACTTTATTGGCTAAATAATCCCTGTGATAAATTAATTTAATTCTAAAGTCCTAAGTGCTTTAAATTAAATTAAAATCCACCCCCTTTAGCTAATACACATAAAAGGAATTAATATTATTTGAATGGACATCTTTATTTGGATTTAAGAATTCAAATTATTCGAAGAGTCACCCATATGTGGAAATAATCCATTCTTTTAATTAAGTAATTCCTCAATATTTGTCTCAATGGGAAATGAAGAGTCAACCATTTCATTTCAAGAAACTCTTCATCCTCTCTCCCGAATTTTCTATATTATGAACCTTCTCCCTCATTCGAAAGGAGAGCAATTGTGAGAGTATCAAAACTAAAGTCAAATTTTGTCTCAATTATTTCATGTTTCCAAGCTTTTATTGCATATTAGTTTTAAATCTCATTTAGTATAATTGCATTCTCATAATTAGTGTAATTTGCTTATTGCTTTAGCTTAATCCTACTATCTTTTTCAAGTTCTTAGATTAAATCTGCACTTCATTCTTAGATTAATTGCATCTTCATCTTAGATTAATTGCAATTTTTTCATCATTTCAAGCTTTCAAAATCCTCTGTCTTAGTTTGTTCTTATGGTTGTTGGCTCTCCAATCTGAGAGCAATTCAAACACCCCAACTAATTAGGGGGCAACAGGTCGATTCACTATGAATTCACGAATTGGGTAATTTATATTTATTTTCATAATTCACTTTGTGAGAAATGACTATGTTGTGTCTATGGCTGGATTAGAGGTCCACATTCAGCTATAAACATTCTGGTGCCCACCGTGGGGCAGAAAAATTGATTTCTATCCTCATCAATCTCAAACATTTTTTTTGAATTCTACAATCTACCATACGTCTGTACTTTTCTATGTACAAAAATTCATGAGAGATTTCTGAGTGTGTCACATGAAGTTTTGCTTCTGATAGCACTCTCTCACATGAAAAAGTATTTTCTCATGCCAGACCCTGCACTTTCTCGCGCACAACGCTACACTTCCTCGCGCGAGCTCTGCCATCAGTACTGTTAAATTTTTTAATTCCCTATAGTTTTTGTTGCAGATTTCTAACACTTTCTATTTGCTATTGATTTTCATATCTCTATTTTCTATCACATCATAACAGTGGTCTGCAGGTCGCTTGTCCAAGATCATAAAAACTTGCTAATAGTTTTCTTGCAGGATGATTGCCGAAGACATTTTAAAAATGTTGTACTTGTTTACTATTTTTCATTCACATAGTCTAACTAGCGCCTTGTTAAAATTTCTTAAGGGTCTTGATAGTGAGATAGGGTAATAGGCTCTTCATTACATGGAAGTGATGCCCATGGATGAATCTGAGACCCAAATCTTGCTAGAAAGATAGATACTTGGGGAAGCAAGGAAAGGTAGTTAATTTTTAGCACATTCACTTGTTAGGGGATTATGCTCTTCTTTCTTTGACAGAAACAAAAACCCAAAAGCTTGTGGATTTGGTGGAGTGAAACTAGCTCAGTGATGAATTTGTCTTGTGTGTTTGGGTAAGGTGAAGAGGTAGAGAAGTATGCTCTTCTCTCTTTCAAAGAATCAGAAAATCCAACCCTCAAATCTGAGCCAAGTCTTGAGTCACCTTTAGAGGGCTTGCCAGAAGTTGAACCTCCAAGAATGACCCAAGTGAGTACACACCTTTTGCCAGTGATTCCACCTCACTATAATAAAGAATACTTTGTTGAGTCTAAAGACTCTGTTGGGAGTTCCCTTTGATCTTCAACTTGTAGGTTTATACTTTGATGGATAACTTTAATGATACTTTGACTCTATCAACACTCCAAAGTCTACAAGGAAGAGGGCCAATTAACAAGGATCAACAATGAGATCCTCCTACACTTTGAGCCTTAATGCTCAGGCGGGTGTACCCTTTGTGTGTTATAATTGTGTCACACTTCTATGAATTATTACATTCAAGAACACTCAAGAATGAGGTCTCAAAAATCGATCCATAGCTCCCTAGACATGGAGTGCAAGGGTTTTAAGAATGCTCTCAGCTAGAGCTATTTAGCCTATAACCTTTCTAGTAAACCATGCAATGGGAGATTCAATGAAGACAAGGGAAAGAATGCCAATATCCTCAAGAATCAAGAATGAAAATGCAATGCAATGCTATGCTAGAAATGGAAATGCAAGCTAAGCTATGAAAATGAAAGATGCAAGTATTATAAAGCCTCCTAGTTAAGCTAGATGAATTAATCTTAAGCATAAAGGAAACTAAGCTAAGTATGAAGCTATGAATGCCATGACAATGCAAGAAATGAAACTATCATAACATGTAGATGCAAAAGCCAAGAATGCTCCAAATCTTCAAAAGCTCCAAATGTACCTAGAAAATCTAGAGCATAACATTAGCATAAAAAGTTGGGGATCTAGAATGAAGAAGAGAGCTCTCCTTTTATAAGAAATGAAAAGAAATGGACCATGGAGATTAAGAGGCAAAAGATCTAATCAATGGTGGAGCTTGAAAGAGGAGCAATCCATGTGCACAAATATCCTCCAATGAGAAAATAAGAGTTGACTTTTGTGTCCATATGAGACAAAACGTGCTTTTTCTCTTTTTATAAAGTAAGAATAATGCTTTATTTTTGCAACTTAGGATAAAAGGAAAAGTGGGGGATTCTTATTTATTAAAAGGGGAGGAAATATTCCTTTTAATAAAAAAAACTTAGGATAAAATGGTTAGCCCATAGAAAATAATCGAATAAATGATAGAGCTAGGATTTGATCAAGAACAAGCACTTTATGATTTAGCAAAAGGGGCTAATAGTCTAGGTGACCATTTTTAGGTGTATACACCCTTGACTCACTTCTCCAAAGGAGTCTCAAAAAAATATACAACTATGTCCTTTACTAACTGGCTGAAGGATTTTATCATTTAAATTTGGGTGTGTGTGGTTGATGACAATGAAATGCCTCCAGAGAATGGACCAGTGCCTTAACCTAGGGCAAGGAGTCACCCAATTACATACATCAGCTGAAGATCTTAAATCAAACACTCTTGGGCTTAGGATAAGTGCTTTGCCTATTACCCCTCTCCCTCAAACACAAGGACATCAGATTCTTATCTGGTTGTAAATTCACTGAACCCACCTAAAAGACTTTAATCCTAACTTTGTTAGGAACTCAGAGATGACTTCACAATACTCTTTGTTTACCATATGTTAATACACTTTGTGACACTAACATATATGAGCTCAGAACCAAAACAAGAAGACATACACAAATGTAAGATTGAAACTCAATAGCATTCTCATTAACATATTCAGGATCAATATACAATCAAAGCAACACAAAGATAAGAAAAAGACCCAAAATCTAGCTCCTCTTTCCTCAAATGTTCATACAATCACAACCACTACAACTGACCAAAATTTAGAACAAAACCTCAAAACTGAACCCTTACTCTACCAAAAAAATGACTACTTATACCCCTAGTCACCTTGGAATCTTCAAAGAGGATGCATCAAGCTTTGGGTGACTAGGGTTAGGGTTTCAACCACCCAACCAACTAGAAACAATCAAAAAATTAATACAGGGGAAGAAACCTAGGCAACCAGGAGAAAATAGATCCTGGAGTGATCCTTAATCATGACAATTTCACTGAGAAGGTACTGAGAACCATGGACATGCTGAATTTGTCAACCTATTCGGCCATCTGCAACATGCCTCGAGCACAAAGAACACAGTACAGACACCCTGTAAATGATCACTTAACACCTTGGACCACACTACAATAGTCGGCAAAACCAATTCTACCAGATCCAGCTATAAAGGCATTCAATTTTAGTCCTTCTGGTCGTAGGAAACCCTTTACAAATTTGAATTTGAATTACAATGGTTATTTCTAAAGTGCCTGCAGCAAATCGACGGTCCACATTTGAATTTAGGTCAATTTTATATCGTGACCGTCAGATCTTTCCTTTTTGTGGGCTTTATGACTTATCTTTTAAAAAGACCCCAGTGAAACTTAGCAAATTGGTGGCTGAAGGATTTCACCAATTCGCAAAACACTTTATGTCTTAGCTAAATAATTTAGCAATTACGCGAACACTTGTTCTCTGAATCACTAGTCAACTTGGAGCACCGCTATTTTCCTTCGTGAATGAGTGAAACCTTTGAAATATTGTCAGAGCTGCTAAACACATTTATCAAGATCGCCAAACCTTAGACCCTCACCTGGGCCCACTTTATGCCACTTGTAACCACATCATTCATTGAAACCACCCGATCATCTCTAACAAAGGACCCACTCTCTATAAGCCTTCAAATCGGATGGCGGGTGCAAGATCTCATGCATCTGACACGTTCCTTAAGAACTTACGCCCGTCATCGATTCTCTATAGATGTGAGGACC
This sequence comes from Chamaecyparis obtusa, assembly GCA_027943335.1. Lineage (NCBI taxonomy): Eukaryota > Viridiplantae > Streptophyta > Pinopsida > Cupressales > Cupressaceae > Chamaecyparis > Chamaecyparis obtusa. The sequence goes on from BSBK01004711.1 coordinate 457,663, forward strand.
CTCTGACAAGCTGAAAACTAGGTCCCACTGACAACTACCAACACATTAAAACATGGACCAATGAGAAAATGCCAACTGCGCACACCTGGCAGATGGATCCACTGACACCATTATACCACTTGGAAGATCGGACGGACGACACATGATCTCAAGGGCCTGGAAGATTCCATGAGATCATGCACCCACTATTGATCTGAATCTTCTGATTGAGATACCAGGTTCACCTGACAACACATTCAGCTCACTAACACACTAACCAATAAGATGCCACCATTTCAGCACCCTTTGACAGTGGACCCGCTCGCTTAGAAAAGCTACATCATGAAAAAGAATCAACGACCGGTGTAAGTTCGCAAGCCTCTGACAAATCTTATGAGAACTTACACCCACCGTTAGATTTAGATGGTGTCAGAGCCGGGCATAGGAAAAATTTAAGCCAGAACATTAGAAATAATTAAAACACTGGACTTAGGGAAAATTAAACCCGCTAGACTATAGGCTTAAGGAAAAAATAAGCGCTGAGGACTTAGGGAAAAAATTAAAGCATTAGACAGATAGACTTAGGAAATATTTGTGCACATGGGTTTTAGGGAACTTAAGTGGCCCAAAAAGTAACAACAAATTAGAATAGGGCTAGGGTAAAATGAAGGGTTTTTCATGCAACGACTAGATTTTTAAATTTTTGACTAGGGTTTTAGCCAGAGACATGAAAAGAACTATAAAGACCAGGGGAAAGATGATGAAGCCATGGAGTTTTTTTAGAGTGCTAAGAGACTCCAAAGCCATGTTAACTTCCTTCTCTTGATTTCAACTATCATCTTGAGAAGGCTCTATCTATTGTACTGAGTGGCACCGCTCCTAGCCCTGCTTGTGGGGGTATATGAATTTCAGGTGTCAATGTGGCTACGAGGCCATAGCCCTATATCAGGGGCACCAAAGGTTAGTGTGAACCAAAGCCCCCTAAAAACCTTCCCTAGTTAGTTGCCTACCCGGATGACCTTCGAAAGGAGACATAATCTTTGTGTAGGGAGGGGGAAGAATCTCTCCCATAGATTCTCACCATAGGCATGCACTTGGATGTTTGAAGGTGGTATATGACACTGGCCCTTGATTCAAGGGTAACCTTTGAACATATACTATTGAGTCCTTGGAAACACCAAAAACACAGGCTCCCTCTAGGGGGTGACATGGCTGTGTGAGGTGAACACATGTGCATAAGCTGTGAGGCATGTATTTTATCTTCTCACCATTTTTTTTGTAGGGATAACTATGTGTTTGTTATCAAGTCTTAAACCGTCCAATCATGATTAAATAAAGACTCCGCTTATTCTACCAAGTTGCTTTTTCCTTGGTGGAAATGTTTGTGACTACTTCCTGTGTCACTACTACTTGATCAAACCTTCATGTTTGTAAACAAATGCTTGAAACCATTAAACCTGGATTGCTGATTCAACTATCTTCAAACTGTTCAAAAACTAGAAATTCTGTCCAAGAATATTATCTGCTGTGTCTCAAAACTTGATTTTATCTTGAGATTTGTGTCAAAACTGTCAAACCTTAACTTTTTCCTATGTGAGATTTCACTTTTTCAGAGCACTTCCTCACATGAGATTTCATTCTTTCACATGAAGCTTGGCATTCTCTCGCATGAACCTGCACTTTCTCACTCGAACTTGTACACTTTTTTCAAAAACAACAACTAAATTCCTGTTGACTAGTGATTTTTCTGCTTGATTTGCTTTCTATTTGGGGTCTGTCTACTTTTTCTCCTGTCACTATCAAAAACTGAGTGTCTCGAGTTGAGAACCGACTGATTATTGATTTGACTTGTTTTGTCTCTCCTTTGTTTATCTTATCTCATTATGTTGCTGTACCTCACATTACAATAGTCTTATCTTGACTGTTCTAGCCATTCTCTTGATGATTCATGCCAGGTGCATCTTACATCTTGGTTGTTCTAGCCTTTATCTCCTTTTCGCTATCTTAGAGATAGAGTTCTAGCATTATCCTGAGTCTTCTCTCATCGCATCTTCATCTATGCCTATTAAGACAAGAAGTGGCAACACTTTCCCTATTCATGGAATTAGAAAAGTTAGAGGTAGATCTCATCACCAGGGAAGAGGTTATTCTGAACCTATTATCCAACTTGAGTATCAAGGGGAATCCTCACATTTTTCCTCACCGAGAATCTTGATAGAAAGTTCACCTAAATCTTTATCTTCATCTCCTACCACAGATTTCAGTCTGGATCAGAAACCAATTTTCCAATAGTGCTTCAATCCTCTGTTTTAGGCACAACTTGACATATTGTTCCTAGAGTAGGACATCCCATTGTCTCATAACTTTGGGGGGCCAACTCCTTGAGTTAGCCCCATTGGCCTTAGTGAACCTATCAATCCTTTTGAACTGATTGATCCTTTCGATCTTGTTCACACACCAAAGATTACCTTAGCTGTGCCCTTTTGACATCATTCATATCATTTTCTTGACTCTACACATGCTGCACAATCCCACATTGACCCGATGGGAGGCCCATTTGATTTCCAACAGGGAAAATTCAACTAGACTCATGAGCAACCTCAAAGTGACCAACATCCTGGTCAATCTCAACGTGACCAAAATCAATCTCACAATGATCAAACCCACAATGATCAATCTCAGAACAAATCTCAAGGTGATTGACAAAATATCACTATCACCCTCCTTCATATGATCAAAATCAAGATGATCAACAACAAGACCAAATTCTGAGCATTTATGAAATTCTTGGCAATGAAGATGATGAGATAACCCAGAATTATATAGCTGCTGCCAAAGCTAATAAGAGTCTTATCAAAATGATGGAGATCCTCCTTCTAGAGGAAAAGGAGAAGTACTTTCTTGAGTTAGCTCAACAAGGGGCCAAGTTACCTCCAAACTTCCAAGTTGAAACAATTGTGGCTAAAGAGGAAGAAATTGAAACTGCCAAATTACAAAAGATGATTCAGAATATGCAAGCCCAGATTAGCCAACTTGCAAAGGATAAAGATAAACCCACACAACAATTCACGATGGGCAACATATGCCCTTTTCCATTTGATAAGAGTCTTCGCATGCCTCCTTTTCCCAAAGGAGGGGAGTTGCCTAAGTATGACAAATACATGGGTACCACTGATCCCCAAGTTCACTTGAGGGATTTTGGTGCTTTGTCCATGGAATTCATTCATGATCAGACTTATCTTATGTGACTCTTTCCCCATAGGTTGGGTGGGTCAGCTATGGAATGGTTTTGCCAGTTACCTCCTCGGATTAAGACTTTTGATGAGATCGCTAATCTATTTCTCCAACATTATTCTCACAACATTCAAACACATGTCAATATCCATGATCTATGTAATCTGAAACAGCAACAAGGAGAGCCTTTCTTGTCCTTTCTCCAAAGATGGAGACAACTTTGCATGAAGTATCCTCACAAACTACCCGAGTCTGAGAAACTTGATATCTTTTTGGATAATCTCATTCCTGATTTCAGATATCAAGTGCAATTACAAGGTCTTTTGACTTTTGACAACATGATTAAGCAAGCTATGAGAATAGAGGCCTTTATGGTTAAGAAAGGGGATTTAACTTTGAATAAGGACAAAAAACATGGATCTTCCTCTTCAAACAAAGACAAAGGGAAGGCTGTTAACAAGAACAGTGATGTGGTAAATGATGGAGTGGTTGATAATGTGTCCGCAAAGACTTCAAAGTCTATTTTTAATCTCACCTCAAGTATACAAGTGACTAAGGCTGTTGAAAAGACCACAATGGACAATCAACAAATTTCAATATTTTCTAAGAACAAACCTTGGGCCTCTCGACCCAAGTGTGACTTCACTTCTTTGGGAGAGCCTCTTGATGTAGTCTATAAGACTCTTGTGCAAAATCAGATACTCCCTCCTTTGGAGAAATGTTTCTATGACCCACAACCATGACCTCATTGGTGGAATGACAATGCATACTGTGACTAACACCAAAATATTGGTCATAAGACTTCCACTTGTCTCCAGCTGCGTCATAAAGTTCAAGATCTCATTGACAATTGTGACATTTTTGTGGACAACCATAACAAGAATTCGGATCACCAGGCATTCAAAGATCCCTTTCCTCCTCACAAGAAAGGTGAGTCTTCCAAAACTAAGAATACTAATGCCAAGGTTAATTATACATATACCACTAATGACAATGTCATCAACATGATTGAACCTATGGAGGTTGAGTATTGCGAAGTGATTACCATTAAGGAGAGTGGGGATGCTCCTAAAAATAAGGCTCCTTCTGTCTTGAGAGGCCCTAGGTCTCACTCTTCCAAACATGAATTGTATCAGGATTGCACCAACGTTACTACTCACTCTCATGTGAAAATCACCATCAAGGGTCCTGGCCCTCCTGTGTCCACTCCTAAGGAAACTGTTGATAAGACTATTGTTGGGCTTGCCAATAAGAATGTGAAATTAGTTCCCACACTTTGCACAACTAGTTATAGCATTCTCGATCAGCTACAGCGTACCAAAGCTCAAATAACCATTTTTGAGTTGTTGAAGATCTCTCCTGCTCATAGGGAGATTCTGGATAAAGCCCTCACTGAGGCAAAGGTCCCAAAATACTTAGATTTGGATCGGTTTCAATCCATGGTGGGTCACTTGACTTCGCCTCACTATTTGTTCTTCTTTGAAGAAGATGATCACTCGCTGAGTCATCCGCATAATGCTTCTTTTCACATAGAGGTCATGATAGGTCCCAAGCGTGTTCACTGTGTCCTTATTGAAAATGGTGCTGGTCTCAATATTTGTTCTACTAAATTGCTTACCTAGCTAGGTTATGATGAGGATTGGATAGACTCTCGCAACAAGATTACTATCAAAGTTTATGATGAAGAAGAGTGCAAGTCCAAAGGCTTAGTTGTGTTACCTATCCACATTGGCCCTATTGAGAGAGATGTTATTTTCCAAGTTCTTGATATTCCTCTCGCGTACAACATCTTGTTGGGTAGACCATGGATCCATGAGATGCATGCAATCCCATCTACTTATCACCAATGCATCAAGTTCCCATTCCATAGAGCTGAAGTGATGGTACCTTCAAATACAAACTTTTCCTGCAACACACTCACACAGTCTGCAAATAGCTTTGTTCCCACCAATAGAGGGTCCACTGAGTTCTATGATGCCAAATTAAAAGAGATGGAACATACTCTAAAGCTCAAAGATACAGGCATGGGAGGTTATCAAATTGAACCTATTTTATCACTAGAAACTTTGCCTTGGTCTCAACGTTCCTATGGGAAACCTTATGAGAAAAATAAGCTTTTCACTCATTCTCCCCAAATTATCTATGATGGTGCCTTTGTCAAGGCCATGACACCACTTGAGGATGAGGATGAAGAAAGAGCTATTACAGCTTGGATCTATAAAGGGAAAGAAACATCTGAAGCAACTACTCCACCTCCAGACTTAGAGCAAGAGCCCTACAATGAAGCCTTTAAGATCATGAAGCATTTCAGCTATAAAGGAAGTGGTCTTATAGGAATGAATGACAATGGTTTTCTAGAACCCATTGAAGCTATAGGTCATAGGACCAAAGACACTTCTGGCTTAGGCCTCAAAAAGATCCCCTTTCATTTGGGGATAAACAAGTTTGTGCCAGATCCTAAACTTGAACTTGAACCTAAACTTGAATTTGAAGATACTACTCCAGAGGTAAATCTAGAGACCAGCTTTGAGGAGGACACTTTTCCATATCCTATTCCTCTAGAACTTGCTACACTCTTTGTAGAACCATATGAGCCTATTATACCTATTCATCTCGTAGGAACATATAGTGATTCTAATGAGACTACTTCAATACATCAGTTCACATATGATCAATGGAAAGCAACATTAACTAATAATACCAGCTTTCAAGGTGAACAATATAGGCCGCCACACTTCCAAAAGTGGTTTGAACAAGAACAACTCCAACAAGCCATTAATGCTACAAGAGATGAAGATGAGTTTGAGGGTGCAACTAATGTTGATGGGATTCCCATATCCAGCATCACTGATTCACATGAGTACAAATTTGACTCTTTGTTTGATGCCACTTGTGATAAAGATATAGACATGGTGCATACATTTGAAAACCCTCTCGAAGTAGGTGAAGGGTCTTGTGTTAGGACACATGAATTAGATGCCATTGATGTTAACTTGTCCACTACTTTCGACATTGGGTCTCATAGGGATTCAAAAACACCTTTGGATGAAATTGCTCTAGGTCTTGACTTGCTCATCCATGCTTATGATGATTATATTATGAACACAATTGAACCCATCATTTCTCTCTCACTCAAAAATCCCGAGCTGATAAACTAGAATTCCCCTTCCTCATCTAATGAAGTCCTAACATTCCAGAATGATTACGCTCTAGCTTGTTACCTCCATGCTATTGAACCTATAATGTCCTCCACTAGTGAAGGCAATCTCAGTATGATAGAGACAGATATCAAGTATCTTAGTCAAAAAATTAAAAGAAGAAAAAATAGATGCTCTGATGGTGAAAACCACATTGTGGCAGTATCAGAGCCAAAAAAAGTAAAAATAAAAGATGTATCCAAGCGTGAAAACCTCTTTGAGGTGCCCAAGGATGAGATACTTGATACACTCCCAAGCCATTTTTAGGAGAGATCATCAATGTTAATTGAACCAACACAACCGGTGAATTTGGGTATAGAGGCTTCCACAAATCATTCATCTAGGACAATCATTATCTGCAAAAGAAAAAGAAGAGTTCACTAGCTTCTTTCAAAGAAAGAAAATCAACTTTTCATGGACTTACTCTGATGTGCCTGGATTAGATCCCAATCTAATCATGCATCATCTATCTATTGCACCAAGCATTAAGCCTGTCAAACAGAAGCTTCAAAAGATTCATCCACAGGTGGCACTTTTAGTTAAAGTAGAACTAGAAAAACTCCTCAAGGCTGGTTTCATAAGAGCAATTGACTATGTAGAGTGGATTTTGAATATTTTTCTAGTCACCAAGCATGATAAATCCATTCATGTGTGCACATACTTCCAAGATCTGAATAAGGCGTGTCCCAAAGATGACTTCCCACTACCCAATATTGACATGATAGTGGATATGACATGTTATGAAATGTATTCCCTAATGGATGGCTTCTTTGGCTATAATCAAATAAAAATTGTACTAGAAGATCAAGAAAAGATCACTTTCACATGTGCCTGGGGCACCTTCTACTGGAATGTCATGCCCTTAGGGCTTAAAAATGCCAGAGCAACATATCAGAGAGTTGTCACTACAATTTTCCATGATATGATGCATAAAATAATGGAAGATTACGTAGACAACACTTTGGCCAAAAGCATGTAGCAAAGAACTCATCTTATAGATTTGGGTCGCATTCTTAATCAGATGGAAAAATTTAGTCTCAGACTTAATCCAAAAAAATGTGCATTCAGAGTTACTTCTAGAAAACTCTTGGGTTACATTATTTCATCAAGGGCATAGAGGTTGATCTTGAAAAAGTTCAAGCTATTATGGAAATGCCTCCACCTAAGAATATCAATCAAATGCAAGGACTTCAAGGAAGGGTACAATCTATTTGGTGCTTCATTGCACAGTTGGCTGACAATTCACAACCATTCACTAAAACTTTACAAAAAGGTGTGACTTATGAATGGAATGAAGAATGTGATAGAGGGCTCACTCAAATTAAATAGTATCTTGCAAATCTACCTATATTGATGCCCTTATTCATGGGAAGTCACTCATACTCTACATCTCAGCCACAGACACAACTTTGGGTTCTCTCTTAGCTCAAGAGGATCAGAACAATAAAGAGAGAGCCATTTATTATATTAGCAGAACATTGGTCTCTTATGAAATGAATTATTCTATCATCGAAAAGGCTTGTCTAGTAGTGGTGTTTGCCTCACAAAAGTTGTGGCATTATATGCTCGCTCACACTACAAGACTCATTGAAAAAATTGATCCACTGAAATACTTACTGAGCAAAGCTTCCCTCATAGGTAGACTAGAAAAATGGGTCATGGTACTTAGTGAATTTGACATTGAGTACGTGGAAAGAAAATCTATCAAAGGACAAGTGATTGCTGATCAGTTGGTGGAAGCTCCTCTGAAAGATCATCAGCAATTGAATATTGAATTCCCAAATGAATCCATCATGCTCCTCACACATCAGGCTTGGAGCATGTTCTTTGATGGATCATTTACTCAGCAAGGATCAGGTGCAGGAATACTATTCATAACACCTCAAAGATATTCACTACCCAAAGCTTATAAAATGTTGTTCCCCTGCACAAACAACATTGCTGAATATGAAGCTCTCACCAATGGTATGAAGATAGCCATTGAATGGGGCATGGACGAGCTCAAAGTCTTTGGAGACTCTTAGTTAGTCATTAACCAAGTCAATGATATCTATCAAACAAAAGATGACAAGCTAGTGCCTTAAAAATGAATGGTAGATGATCTCAAACAATATTTTGCACACATTTCTTTTCAACAAATTCCAAGGGCAGATAATAAAGTAACTGATGCTATGGCCACACTTGCCTCAATGTTACAGATGCTAGAAAATGACTCCAGACATGAATTGTTGGTGGAGACATTACACTACCCAGCCTATGACATTCCCAAATCTAGGATGATCTGTTCAGTCATTGGACATGATTCATCCCGCTACCACCACATCTATTCCTATCTCCATGACCAAATCATTCTAGACACCTACACCTGGAATGAAAAGTGTCACCTAATTTGTAATGCTTCATGGTATGTCATCATAGCAAATGACTTGTATAGACGAGGTCTAGATGGTACTCTCCCTAGGTGTCTAGAACCTGATGAGTCAAAATGTGCGTTAGCTAAGGTACATGATGATATTTGTGGGTCTCATTCAAGTGGTTTGACACTAGCTCATAAAATTATTAGAGCTAGTTACTACTAGCCAGATATGGAGAAAGAAGCTATTCAATATGCCAAGACTTGTAAACAGTGTCAATTTCATGAAAATTTGATCCATGCTCCTGTTAGAGAGCTTATTCCTTTCACCAATTTTTGGCCTTTCCAGCAATGGGCCTTTGACTTGGTGGATCAGATCCATCTGTCTTCCTCCAAAGGGTACAAGTTCATCATCACAACTACTGACTTTTTCACTAAATGGGTTGAGGCAGTCCCTCTGACTCTAGTTGATGGCAAGTTTGTGGCTATGTTTATACTAAATTACACCATCTGTAGATATGGTGTACCCTCATCAATTATCACTGACAATGGGGGACAATTCCAGAACAAAGACCTGAAAGAGTTATGCACCAAATTCAAGATCATTCAACATTGGTCATCTATCTATTATCCCCAGGGTAATGGACAAGCAGAAGCTTCTAATAAGACAATCCTCAAAATCTTTCACAGAATAGTTCATAACTTTGGTAGAGATTGGCACCTTTAGATTAATCTGACTTTATGGGTCTATAGAACAAGCATTCAAACACCAATGGGGGCCACACCCTTCACCTTGGTTTATGGAGAAAATGTAGTATTTCCTATTGAGGTCGAGATTCCTACCTTGCGAGTCTCTCTGAAGAACCTCATCACTGATGAAGACATTAGAATATCTCGGCTACAAGAGCTAGAGTTATTAGATGAATGTCGAAAGGTGGAGTTCGATCATCTTCAAGCATACCAGAAGAGAATGTTTAAGGCCTAATATAAGAAATTCAGACAAAGGGAATTCTAAGTGGGTGATCATGTCCTAAGAGAGAACCCTAAAAATCAACAACAACGTATCTAGAAAGGAAAGTTTGAACCAAATTGGCTTGGTCCATACGTTATTACTGCAACATTTGGGTCTGGTGCATATCAACTATCTACTACTGAAGGGGAACAACTCAAAGAGCTGATCAATGCTCTACATTTGAAGTGGTTCTATAGCTAAGACATTCTTTGTATGCTCATGTACATATCTTATTGATCCTAAAAAAATCCCAAAAAAGGATATATTGTCAAAAATCTTAAAAATTGCAAAATGTCCTGAAAAAAAGATCATCTTAGTGAAAACCTGGTAAACAGGCGCTTTGATGTATCTATTATCCTGGTGAAAACCTGGTAAACAGGCACCTTGATAATACTAAAAAAAATGAAAAATTCAAAAAATACAAAAAAATAAAAAGATAAAAGAGACAAAAAAGAAGAAGAGAAAATTACAAAAAACTTGAAAAAGAAGAAAAAATGTGCCATTGATGAAAACCTGGCAAATAGGCATCATGGTAGCAAAAATAGAATCTCTACCAAGATGGTGAAAACCTGGTAAATAGGCATCTCTTGTTCCCCAATGCTATACCTATTGCAGCATCGCTTGGCTCTTTTAGCTTGCTTTAGTTTTCTCTCCTGCTTTAGTTTGCTTTCCTTCTTTACTTTGCTTTCCGCTTTTTCCTGCTTTAGTTTGCTAGCTCATGCTTTCACTTTCAATTATCTTTGAGGTTTCCCTCAACTCTTCATGGATTGAAACTGGTCACACTTGGGGGCACCTTCCTGTTTTGGGAGGGGGCTTTGTCCTATCATTTTCGGTAGACTTTCCTTGCATCAGTCACCAGTGGCTCTCACTATGTTTGCCTGTTGATGTCTAGCTAGTTGTGAGATTTCTCTCCTTGAGGATCTCTCGTGTATCAGTCACCAGTGGTTCTCACTATGTCTGCCTACTGATACCTAGCTCTCATTTGGATCTCTCTCTTTGACAATCTCTCGTACATCAGTCACTAGTGGTTCTCACTGTGTCTGCTTGCTGATGTTTCATTCTCTCTTAGATCTCTCTTGTATCGGTCACCAAAGGTTCTCATTTTGTCTGCCTACCAGTACTTATTCTGCGCTTTGATATCTCCTTGAGACTTTCTATCTCTCACGATAATCACTAGTGGTTCTCACTGTATTTGCCTATTGTCATCATTCCGTTGAGATCTTCGAACGTTGTATCCTTTTGATCTGATTTCAATCCACTTAAACTGAAACTAGATTTGCAATTCTATGAAGCGTGCTGAGCTTTTCCTTTAGGTTCTTTCTTTGTTTCTTTATCATTCCCCTTCAAGTGAATCTAAGATGTCATCTTGATTGAGAAACGTGAAGATTGGGGGCATGATCTTTTCTTTGCTTTTTGTTTTCTGGTTTAGTTCAAATGATCCTAAGAATCTATATAAGAGGGGTGTCCACTATGAGAGCCTTCATCTTGTGTTGGATGGCCATGTGTACCTTGACTCATTTTATATGGAAACTTTGGTGAGGTTGGTTCTTCTCCTTGTCTTTTGGGTGACTTCTTTATGGTATAGGTGAAATTGCAAATGCTCATCCTATGAAGTGAACATAAGGGTCACTACGAGCATCTTGATATTCTTATTTTTCACTTAGAAAAAGGAAGAAACTCTCACATGTCTGGCATGTTTGTATGCAAGCAACATTCAGGTCATTCTAGCAACTATGCTTTAATGCTTATGTGAACTTGCTAAATTAAAAGGAATAGGTGTTCAGGTCATTCTGGCTTCTTGTGCCTTAATGCTTACACCTCATTCCAACAAATCTAAGAATTATGTCATATTCATATTCTCATGATAGCGATATCAGTGAGCATTGTATGGCATCCTGCGATCATCCGTACCTAAAAGCTCTATGATGATAAAATAAGTCCAACAACCAAGTCCTAGGATTGCATCTAGTTTAGGGTTGTATTTTCATTCTAGGCTTGCATTTGAAATAGTGTTTTGGTGCTCCCTCGATTTTCTTCTTCTGGCTTCATTCACCAAGAGTTCTCATCTTTTGTCCTGGGTTCATCTTGGCTGCACAAGTGTCTGGTCCTTGTTCTCAATCTTCAAACATTCTTTTGATTAGTACCTGTCATATATTGCAAAATCTTGCATGAGATGATTAGTACCACATACATTGCATTTCCATTGCATATTCATTACATTTCCATTTGCATCCATAAAAAAAAATTCACATACATTTTACATTTACATATTTATATACATGTGCATCCATTATACGCATAAATCAAATCATACATTACACTTTTGCATTTCACATTTCATTCACTATATGCATACATATTACATCATCCATAACATCTACCATCTATCATCGCATTTCACATTGCATACATATATCATAAGGAAATCATGTGCATCTCAATCATAGCTATCCATACATCTAATCATATAATGAACATCTGATAAATATACAACATAAGAGCAATATATAATGAGTACAATGATATCAAAATGGTGATCTCATATATATATCTTGGTCGATCAATGTCATGTACAAAAGAATGGTGCTACTTGAGCACAGTATCAAATATGAGCTACAATATATATATATATATATATATATATATATATATATATATATATATATATATATATATATATATATATATATATATATATATATATATATATATATATATATATATATATATATATATATATATATAAGATGGATCTAGCTCTACCCATCACCACCTGGAGGAGGTGGAGGTGGAGCTCCCTATGGTGGTCTCTATGGTGGTGCCTGCAGTGGAGGTCCCTGCGGTGCTCTAGCATACTTAGAAAATGGAGGCACCTAATCTGCCAAATATGGAATGACTCCACAATATGACACATAATAGTATGTTGCCTAAGCAACCTCATATCGTGTCTCTATCCATGACCTAGCCAACTCCTCCCGTAGCTCTTTGACCTCCCGCTCTTTGTCAGCTATGCGGGTCTCCTGGATGATGACTTGTGTGTGGTAATCATCCCTCTCCCGCTACACCTATCATATCCTCTCCTGGCTCTTCCTAAGAGCCTCCTATAGTTGTGGTACCTGCCCTCCCATAGGGGCATCCTGCATGTCAATATCATCACCAGGAGGTGTCTGTTGTGGTGGATCCCCTGTCCTCTACCTCGTGGACCTTTGCTGGGTCCCACTACTACCAGCACCTACATCTGACCCCATCTGCCTGGTAGGGATGTTTGTTTGCCTTGTCCTCAGCCTTAATGCTCTCTGCCTAGGCTGCTATAATGGTATTTACTGCTACTAGTGCTACTGTCCTTGTGGCTACTGCTATGTGGGTTGTTGCTATGCTCTCTGTCCCATTCGGATAGGATCTGTAAACCTCAGGAAGGGGTGCACCAAGAAGTAATCTCTATATGTAGGTGTCATTCTGCATTGGTGACATCCACCATGTAATCCCATTGAGTTGGAGGTACTCATGCCTCGATCACACATCTACCTGGATCCAATCTTGGGTGCCACCCCTTCTTCACCTCATCAGTGAAGTGGGCATAGGGGCAGTACTCTTGGGAGATGTCCTGCTATCTCCCAAACTGGCGCAACACACGTGTGAAAAGAAAGTGCTTAATGATAGAAATAATACATCCAATCAGTGGATGTGAGATGAACATATGAGAGAGCTCCCGCTGAGTGTCATCCCATGGATCTGTAGCTATCCAAGGTCTCCATATGACAGTTACCATATCATCTAGCTGCCCCTGCCACTGATCTATCTTACCTAGCACTAGCTGGGTCATAGGTCTTGCATATCTATATATATATGGCTCTAAGGGCTACCATGTATCATGAAATATTGGCCTGCATACGGGGAGATGCTCCCAAGCCCATACCTGTAAAATGAATACTCCTGCTGCCATGGTCCTAGCACTTCGATACACAATCTCATGCATCTCATTGTACATTTGGGCGAGCATGCACTCACTCCATCCAAATCTGACTGCTGGTCTGGCCAACATTTGCTATAGCATCAACCCCCAACCGCACTCCAAACTGTGCTATCCTTGATCTGGAACCAGGTAGTAGCTCAGGAATGAGGCCAAGAAAACCGCTAATCTATGATCAGCTCCATATCTACTGATCAAGTCCTCCCAAGAGATGGCTTGACCCATCACTAGCTCATCTCAGAATATGGCTCTCAACGCCAGTGTGCCTGCCCTCGGTTGAACGTCGTACTCAACTCGGGCATCGTGGAAAGGTATCCTAAGAATCTTGTAGATGTCCTTAGGATTGATTGTCATCTCTCCCATCGATAGGTGGAATGTGTTCATCTTTGAATAAAAATTCTCTACCAGTGCATCTGGAAGACCGTGATTTACCCAAATGTCGGGTATATCGTGCAGGTATGTCAATCCTAGCCCATTGATCCGGGCACCCTCAACATCGGTCAACCTTTGTACTAATGTGCTGATGATGGGATGGTGGGACCATAATGCAACATCATGAAAGTCAACCTGCAAAGCAAGTGACGACATTGGATATGTATCTCAACATGATGGTTTCTCAAAGCAATAACAACAAGTAAGGCTACACATCTATCCTAAGCATGACTCTGGAATACTCTAATTGGCTGATTCTAGGAAAAAATGGATGAATACTTTGCAAACTACAATAACATTTCATGCGAGATAGGATCTTCTCTTGCGCGAAGTTTCATCACCAAGGATGAAGTCTCGCGCGGTGTCGCCAACAGGCTCGCGTGAGCTCGCAGAGGAGCACCGGGCGAGGAAGCCCTATACTGCGTGAGGAAACTATTTCCTCATGTGAGAGGTGACTGAGGCCAATGTGAGGAAACTATTTCCTCATGCAAAGATTGGAGATTGGACCCTAAAACATGCTAAATCTAACCTAAATGACCTACGAAAGCATTAAAAAATTGAAATGCGGGATGGTTTATCGACTACTTACAGGTGCATCATACTCTGGTGGCCACATGTGTCATCATGAGTGCTCAAAATGATGTGTATGTATAGGAACACCCTCCATCTCTCTCAGAGCTCTCAAATTCACTAGAAGACAAAGTGAATAATGATTCGAAGATGACCCCTTCGGGCCTTATATAGATTTTGACCTAATTTTCAAAAGTTCTTTGTTTTGCGTGAAAATTGCACCCTTGGCTAAATCGACCTTTCTGAATCCATTTTCAGGATCAAAATTGAAATTTGACACTCCTAGATAGCTTGAAATTGCATTTTTAAATTTTTGAGTCCATCAAATCAGATGCTTGTGCAGTCACCCTTCTGGTGTCATTTTCTTGCCAAAAGCTCATCTCATTATCATCTTCTCAAGATCTTCAATGTTTTCATCAAAAGTCAACTCTAGTCAAATCTGGTCAACTATGGTCAAAATTGGTCAACAGGACTTCTAGATCGCTCCAAATTGCTTCTGCATGTTCTTGATGCTTCCTTAATCTATTTTGAGTTCTTCTGGATCTTTGATCTTATCTCTATCTAAAACCTCTTGCTGTCAATCATCTTTTTGACGTGTCATCTTTTGATTTTGCTCCTGAGGGGGCAAGATGATTTATAATTGAATCTTGTCGAATCAATTCTCAAATAAGTTTGATTTGAATCAACAAATCTCATCGCTAGGGGCATCTTTGTGCCTTGCATCTTGTTATCTTGTCATCTATCTCTTAGGTATCTGAGAAATCTAACTCAGATCGTCAAGGATCAAGCTTCATTCTAGAGATGGTTCTTGAAATCTCATTTGGTATTGGAGAAATCTAACCCTAATTCCTAGAAGTCAAGCTTCATTCTGGAGATGGCTTTCGAAAGATCTTTTTCGATCGTTATCTGGGAAACCTAACCCAGGTCTCAGAGGACTAACCTTCGTATTGGGGCAATCTAACCCTAATTATGGAGATAGTCTAAATCTGCATTTGTGATCATTCAAATTGACAAGTATTGGGACAATCTAACCTTGATTTTAGTTTTCTCTCAAGTGGTATTTGGACCGTTGTCTTCGCAATCTAACTTAGACTTCAGAGAATCATGCTTCTTTTTGAAGTTGGTTCTGCATTTTGATCTGGTCGATGTCTTGGCAACCTAACCCAGACTTTTGAAATCCTCTCATCATCTGTCACATCAGACTATTCTTTGAATCAATGCATTGCTCGCACATCAATTCAAAGAGGGGAAAATTTAATACCCCTAAATTGGCACCTTACAATTTCAATCAATTTTGGTGCATTTCCTTGAATTTCTACATCATTGAAGTCCTATTTTACTAGGTAATTTTCTCTCTCCTACCTGACTTTATTTGACTTGATGTCAATTGCAAAAAACCTAAATTTGCATTAATCTCACACTATAATTAATTCCTAAGTATTTGACTTTATTGGCTAAACAATCCCATGATAAATTAATTTAATTCTAAAGTCCTAAGTGCTTTAAATTAAATTAAAATCCACTCCCTTTAGCTAATACACATAAAAGGAATTCATATTATTTGGTTATTTGAATGGACATCTTTATTTGGATTTAATAATTCAAATTATTTGAAGGGTCAACCATATGTGGCAATAATCCATTCTTTTAATTAAGTAATTCCTCAATATTTGTCTCAATGGGAAATGAAGAGTTAGCCATTTCATTTCAAGAAACTCTTCATCCTCTCTCCTAGATTTTCTATATTATGAACCTTCTCCCTCATTTGAAAGGAGAGCAATTGTGAGAGTATCAAAACTAAAGTCAAATTTTGTCTCAATTATTTCATGTTTCCAAGCTTTTATTGCATATTAGTTTTAAATCTCATTTAGTATAATTGCATTCTCATAATTAGTGTAATTTTCTTATTACTTTAGCTTAATCCTAATATCTCTTTCAAGTTCTTAGATTAAATCTACACTTCATTCTTAGATTAATTGCATCTTCATCTTAGATTAATTGCAATTTGTTCATCATTTCAAGCTTTCAAAATCCTCTGTCTTAGTTTGGTCTTATGGTTGTTGGCTCTCCAATCTGAGAGCAATTCAAACACCCCAACTAATTAGGAGGCAACAGGTCGGTTCACTATGAATTCATGAATTGGGTAATTCATACTCATTTTCATAATTCTCTTTGTGAGAAATGACTATGTTGTGTGTATGGCTGGATTAGAGGTCCACTTTCAGCTATAAACAAGAGGAAGACCTATTCAACTAGAAAGTCTCCTCCAACAGGGTAAAGAAGAGGATATGAGAAGAAAACTAGACAAAGACAACCTCAAGGATATGTTATAATTACTTTCAAATAGTCTGAGTTCATTACTTACACCTTTGTCAACCCATATTTCAAGTTCATCTAATACCATCTTTGATCCTACCTCTGATAAGAACAAGGAGTTGATTACTCAAGTACAAATAGATAATTAATTTGGAAAAATAATGAGGGAAAGGATTGAAGATCTTAAGATCTAGGGTCTACCTTGCATCAATAACTCAAGTGAATCATATGATGCCTAAGTGGTTGTGAAGAATGTGGTGGTATTTGAAACCAGAGTGGCTAAGATGGAAGGTATCACTCATAAGAAAATCATGAAACAAATATACGAGGTTATTGATATGGGAATAGACATGACTGTAACTAATGATATTTTATAATCACACAAAGATCCTTGTAAAAAATGGTTGTTCAACTTGGGTTTCAAATGTGAAAATATACATAATAGTATAGCTAATTTGAACAAATTTCTATAAGAGGCCAAGGAGATGATAGAGAAAGTGATGCAAAACTTTAAAGACATTGGATGTAAGCTTCATAGGAAAGACAATTTTGACATCGTGTTGGTAGATGATCTAAAAATAGAATGCCATCAAAATATCAAAACCATAGTCCTTCCTTACGTATTTTGCAAAAAAACATATAAAGAGCCAGGTAAGATTTCTATCCTTATGTGGAACTTGCAAATCATCATAAGAATCTCATTGCCAAAGTAGAGAAAATCTGGTGACAAACGGTGTATTGGGCTATCTAGAACATAATGTTTTAATTCCAGAGCATGACATAATTGCAATAGTTATCAATGCTTTACAGGAACACAAAGACAAGTGGCCACTCATCAACCATCTACTCAAGAAGCTAAAAAGGAAGAACCATAGCTATCTTCATGAGTTTCTTTAAATAGTCTTTCGCTTTATGATGATGAATTCCTCAAATTTTAGGTTATATTGAAACTCTATTTTAAATATTATTTAAAAAATTTAGTTATATGTAATAGAAAAATATTTTCTTTGGATCTGAAAGGACTTTAAATATGAAATTGAATGCTAATGTAGTGGATCAATAGTCAAAAATTCCCTTTTTGCATTAACAACTGAGTGTGACTCA